>OY986970.1:1543458-1625958 GCA_963920575.1 Narthecium ossifragum | reverse complement strand
GAGGGCTTGAGAATCTGGGTGCTTTTGATGACGGCTATAGGATTACTGTCATCTGGGTTTTTTGTAGCAAGATGAATTCTGCTAGTTGTATTAAATGAGTGAATGTTGTCATCATGTTTTTTTGTATTAACTGAATGCTTCAAATATGTTCAGTTTTGTACTCAAACAGTGTAATACATAAATGTTTTTTGAGCCGTATGAATCTATTTAGAAGTACACAATTTGTGCTCAAACAATTGTGTTTGGAGCAAATGAATGCTAATGAGATATGTTCAGGTGAATTTATCTCTTTCTTCCATGTATGTTGTATTCTCATAATACAAGAGGAATTCTAAACAAACAAGAATGTATAAAACACAGTGCTAAAAAAGAGGAGGATTGTACATTGATTGCTAATATATTGAAATTCATACTTAAACCATACTGTTAGCTGTTAGTTGCAGAATCTGCTTTGTAGTGTATGGTTGTAATCAATGTAAACAAAAATATGATTTTCATCACAAATTGCTAATGTATTTCCAGTGTAATCTGTTTACAATGGAGGGGGGCATCAAACCTGACCTCCAAACCCATATACAACATACATGATTGAAAACTTTTGAGTACGGGTACAAGAAAAATAAAATGAATCTTGTATGAAGAGCTTGAGTTTGAGCTTTAATTTAAGCTTGAGCTGATCAGAGCTTGAGTTGTGATAAGAGTAAGAGCTTGATCTTGATCTGATCAGATCTTGAGCTGAGATAAGTCAACAGAAACAAAAAGGTTTGTTAGAACATGTTACCTTGAAGAGTACGTTAATATATTGACAACAGTCTAGTAAGCAGCTCAAGAAAACATGGCTCATTCTAGTACATTAATATGTTGACAAATTTAGGCACTATCAGACATGCTGCTGCCAAATTTTAAAAACATACAATTTAGGCACATTTTACACTATCAGAAACAATGTAGACAATGCAAAAATAAGAAAGAAAACACCTATATCATGCAAATTAAATCAAGTCCAAGAAACAAGCTAACATTACCTCCTGAGCCAACCTCGAAAAAGGAAAGAAAACTTAAAAAACCAACAAGGTCCAATTATTGATTACAGTTCATACACCTTCTGAGAGATATAATTCCATGACCATAAGACCTGTGCAATTGGACTGCAAACCAATCACAGTCCAATTTAGAGAAAAATCCTAATTCGAATTCCAATCCTACAGAGCCAAATTATGCAGCCTCTCCAGAAGAGCAACAAATTAAATCCATAGCCTCAGAGCTAATCTTTTTCTTCCCATGCATCCATGCCAAAGTCCCCCAAGAACAGATCAATTCCTTCTCTTTCTAGTGGTAGGATATCCGAAGCAAAACTAACCACCATTCATAACCCTTAACTAGTGAAAGCTCCTTATAAATCAATGCCACTCACGGAGGGTTAGATATTCACCCTGTTCTCATACAATAATTTGAACCCAAAAACCCCCAAAAAGCAGAGAGGAATAAATGGGTACCGGGAAGTTGAGGATGGTGTCTTGGCCCCAATACTTTATTGCAGCCAAGTCATATGCATGAGCTGCTGCTTCTTCACCATCATTAAAATTGTAAAATGAAAGAAGAAATTGTAGAATTAAAGTATATCCAACTCCAGTCGAGCGCAATGTGCAATAGTGAAGAGATACTATCATCTCAAATTTATGCAACTCTATCAAAGTAGCTGATTACCAATCCAAGAAGATTAGATCATCTTGCCATGAGTCAAGAGATGAAGAGTCAAAAGTCGCAATGTAAACCAGCTCTCTAAGATTATAGAAGATGACAATGACTAGCAGGGAAAAACTACAGATACAAATAACACAATAAAAGCTGAAGAGTTGCTTATCATGACAAGCATTAGATAGGCAAACAGCTGCTTATTAAATCAACTCATTTCTCCAACAATAGCATAAGACGGTGTCTAAATCTTGCAAAAGCTTACTGCGTCAGACATGTCACAGTGAAGCTTCGTCAAGGAATCGCCCCTGCCAAGCTCTTCAGCAAGTCCATAAGCTATGTACGTTTTGGGTCCCATGTCCGGCTTCAAAACACCTTCTGGCAATTTGGCAGCAAGATTAAGCCCGCCAGACCTAGGATCTGTATGGCCATGATAAATTCAGCGCCATGTTGCTTCTTCACCCAAAAAAATGGAAGGAATTTATAAGCCATGCGTGCATGATGATACCTTGTGACCCTGCGATAAACGGAGCTCCGGCCGGCCTCCCGCGCTGAGCTCTTCCTAGTCCTCTTCATCTTGACAGTGCTGTTACTGGTGGCGCTGTTGCTGCTGCTGCTGTTGCTGTTGCAAGGGAGGTCGTGGCGAGGTCGAGGGAGGCCGTGGCGAGTTCGAGGGAGGCCGGCGCAGGCGAGGTCGAGGGAGGCCGGGGTGAAGGGAGGCCAGGGCGAGGTCGTCGGCGGCGAAGCCTAGGGCATGGGTGGCGAAGTCTAGGGCACGGGCGAGCTGGCGGCGAGGGAGCGAGTGAATGAGGGGAAGGATGGGCTCGGGGGAGGGTAAGGGGGGTTAAGTCCCTGGCTTGATCTGAACCGTCCGATCAGATCGAACGGTCCAGATTGGAGTTTGAGCTGTAAAGTTATCAAACCGGTTTTATCTCGAAAATTCCTCTTTACATATATCACATATATATACACGTATGATATATGTACATATATCACATATATATACACGTATGATATATGTACATATATGTATGTGTATGTAATTTACATATAGATACACGTATGATAGATGTACATGTATGTATGTGTATATTTATATGTATGTGTATGTAATTTACATATATATACATAATGTATGTATGTGTGGGACATACATATATACACGTATGATAGATGTACATGTATATATATATGTAAATACATATATATACACACGCATGATAGATGTATATGTATGTACGTGTATATATATATATATGTGTGTGTGTGTATTTAATTTACATATATATACACGTATGATAGATGTACATGTACGTATGTGTATGTTTATATGTATGTGTACGTACATATACATATATGTGTATTTATATTCATAACGTATGTATGTGTGGGAGATATACATAGACATATATAGCAATTCTAATAAATGTGTGGGACACGTGGCGTAATTTGCACGCGTCATGTTAGGTTGGGTGGGAGCCAACCCCATTGGCTAGAAATCATTTTTCATAAATTTAAGAGGCGTCGATTTGTATAAATGGGTCAGAGTATGTACATTGCACGTGCTCTCGAATCGGTAGTGAAATATCGATTGGTTGATTTAATCCACCGGCAGAACAATACTGACGGACTAGATTAATCAATCGATATATACCTACCGATTGAATGTACCAATGATTGAATCGGTAGTGAGATACCAATTGGTCGATCTAGTCCATCGGTAGAGCAATATCGATAGAATAGATCAATCAATCGATATCCCACTACCGATTAGAATGTGTAATGTACATGTCACGTGACCATGGACACAAATGTTTATTTCAAATTTAAAAGACCCAAGAAACCCACATATTTACTCGACTGCCGGTAATCTTGCACCTGGTCCGCGCCAATGCAGTATTTTCCTAGAAATTAGGGTAATTACACACCTAAATTTCAAAACTAGATTGTTACCGTTTTGTATGAATGATGGACTTGGGCCGTCTAACAAATGGGCTCCCAAGTAAATCTTGCACATGTCGATCAGAAGTGTTTGATTGGATCCACGTAGGATTAGTGAGCCGACGTGGAGTATTGCTTATGCCTACAGTGTGCCGACTCCCCCGCGCCGGCCAAAGAAGCGTGAGTGAGTGAATCGGGATCGAAGAGCCACCGGAGCCGCGCCACCAATTGCCGGATGACGTCGAGTGGAAGCGTCCGCCTCGTCCTCACCCTCGCCGCCGTATCCGTCGCGGCCTTCGCTACCCCCCTCCCCTCCGTCTCATCGTCCCCTCGCCGCCTTGGCTCCAAGGTCCCTATCCTTCTTCTTTATCTCTCTTTCTTTCTCTCCCCTGACTCATGGATCGAAACTATTGTTACCGGTTCTGTTAATATCCCGTTCAAGAAGTTAAAGATCTCCGATTCTTGAAGTAGAATAGTAGTTGGGCGGATCGATTCTTATCCTATGTAGAAGGATCCTTGTTGAAGGGTACACTCTTTATGCTTATCACTTCCTTGGACATCAATTTCATTCAATTGCAACGTCCCTAATTTGCAAGCTCAAATCAATGATAAAATACGTTCGGGAAGCCCAATCGATTCAAGAATTAGGTCGAGGCGGGATTGTTGTCTTCTAAGGACGGAGCTCATTGAGTATAAGTACTTGCACTTCCAGCTCGGTTGGTTTGCAATATGCCATTGGGATTAGGGATAAGTAGCTGAGGATTAGAAGGCTTCTTTATTGCAAGAGTTGGGTTTACTACGAATGAGATGCAGTGTCATGAGATTATCGGAACAGTTCTATCTAATACTGTTTTTAGAGGGATCAGGTTAGCGCTCAAGGGTTTTGGATAGCAGACGACTTGTTCTGGAAAGATGGACATCCTTTTCAGATTATTGGTGGTGATGTGCATTACTTTCGGGTCCTTCCACAGGTAACTTTTATGACCTTCTACGTGTTTGCTACTACATTACTCTAAGCAAATTGATGCTAATCTAACCAGTTACTACGTAGCTAACATAAGTGATTCATGTTTAAAACCAAGATTTTGATACGTACTCGATTTCACTTGGTTGTGATCTGGATCAAATGGTCAATGCTGAGCATAATTTGGATTGATGTGGCAATTTTTGGTTTCATGGTTCAACCCATCTGACCTATACATGAACAGTTCCTTTTCGAGGAAAAGAAAGGGATTGAAATTCCCCCTAAATAAGGCATTTTTCATCCCGTACTTCAAGCTAATTGGTTTTGCTACTCCAATCCATCATTCCCATTTTCTTTCTCCAATTTAGTCTATGATTGGAGTGCGGGGTGATTAATGAGTTCTGTGCCCAGAATTAAATTAGAGTTTCTGCTAGACTAATTTGACAATTCTTAAGGTGTTAACCATTGAGTTACATTGTACATCTTAAGCAGACTATGTTGTCTATCTGCCCATAGAAATTACTTTAATAAACTTCAGTAAGACCATGGTTTTTGCATCCCTTGGTTTTGTGATATCCAATATTTTCTTTTTCTATTTATTCTATCTTTTGCTTATTTGCAGTAACTTTATATGCATGCAGTACTGGGAGGATAGACTGTTAAGAGCCAAGGCCTTGGGTTTGAATACCATACAAACTTATGTCCCCTGGAACTTGCATGAACCCCTACCTCGGAAATGGGTTTTTGAGGACATTGCAAATATTACATCGTATCTACAGCTTGCTCAAAAGTTGGGGTTTCTTGTCATGCTCCGTGTCGGCCCATACATATGTGGAGGTTAGAACTGTATTGACAAACAGCACCATCTGTCTTCTTTTTTTTGACAGTTATATTAGCCAACAAACACATTTTGGTACCAGAATGGGACTTAGGAGGTTTTCCTGCTTGGTTACTTTCTATTGAGCCAGCTCTCAAGTTAAGATCATCAGATCCTGCTTTTCTTTATTTGGTAAGTTCCTTCTTTATAGAAAGAGTCCTCTGAAAGGTCATTTTTCCTCTTAGCAAACTACTTGCAAGGATGAAGACCAGATTTAATTGTCTGAGAATATTTTTGGGGTAAAAATAGCTTTTTTCCCATCATGCAGTTTCGTGCGAGTTAACTTTCTTGATATGATTCTTTGTATCCGATTGTAATGGCAATTTCGTTCATCTCAAGGAGAAATTTTCTTAGGCATTATTGTTAATCGAATGCTTCTTCAGCCTCATGGCTCCTTCTTCATAACTTGTACCTGATTTATTAGAAGGCATAGTTTTGGCTGCAATGCCTTTGCCTAATTGGGGAGCTAGCCCTCAAACCAGCAAGCAAGCAGTTGGGCATGATTGATATATCATTCCAGTTGCCACAGTAATTCCAATGTCGGCAAGGACTGTGCCAGTCAGCACGGCCCATGCCGACACCAGATGTGCCATGCTAGAAGCTTACCGGCATGGTAAGTTTCAGTCAACATGCTACGTGCTGACAAAAACTGGAACCCATGGACATGATCATATCTATCGTTCTTCTACAAGCAACAATGACAATGATCTCACTGGGTATCACATTCCTTTTTGAGTTTTACAGGTTGAAAATTGGTGGGGAGTTCTGCTTCCTAAAATAACTCCTCTACTGTACAGCAATGGAGGTCCTATTGTTATGGTTCAGGTTGATAATATCTTCTGTATCCTCTTCGAACTAGTGTTAAAGAGATTTTCCATATAATTGACACTGTGTTAAAGATTTTCTGATGGCAATCTCTTTTAATCCGATTTCTCATGTTTTACCAGATTGAAAATGAATTTGGATCATATGGAGATGACAAAAGTTATCTTCGCCACCTTGCAACTGTGGCTAGAAGACACCTTGGAAACGACATAATTTTGTATGTTCTGCCAATATGCACATACGAAGCTTATTTTATTGGGATTAAAGTTCTTTAAATTTTTTTAATTCTTGAAGGAAACTTGCATTCAAATTTGTTTAGTGCGTGGAAGGGCATATCCATCACAGGGAAGATTGAGGAAAATCCAAATTCCTTCTCTCTGGATTGTTTATGCTTGATCTGAAATCCACCTTTACATTCCTCTTTTGTGTCATGCAGGATAAAATGGTCTATTCAAAATTTTTGTGTGTGCTTAAAAATACTGTCGGTTTCAGGTACACGACAGATGGGGGCTCTAGGAATACTCTAGCAAAGGGAACCATTTCTAGAGAGGATGTCTATTCAGGTGATGACTTATTTGTTGTCACGTAACGTGGCTATCACTACACATAGCTGGTTCTTGTTCATCCTGAATTAAAGTTTTTTATTTTTGGTAGTTTTGAATCTTTTTGAAAAAAATTCGTTTATGGCCTTCCTTGTACTTACTTTTTCCATGAAACACGGTTATTGTTAAACTCTATTGAACTCCTGTAAATTTTCCGTAATTAGAGGGGAATGTATATCATGCTTCTTCTTTTCTCATTCTATGATGTCTGTCTTTTGGTACTTTTGTATCTTTTGGTGGGAGGTGACATACATGCTTGGAGGGAGTGGGGCAAAAATTTCTCATTAGTATTCTTTGGCAACAATATTTCATGAAAAATTTAGATAATACTTGAAGCTGTTTGAAATGAAATTACAGCTGCCTTTGTGATGCTTGAAGAAGGGTAAATTAAACAATCTTTTGTTGGATGATATGTAGCTGTTGATTTTTCTACTGGCGAAGATCCATGGCCGATATTTAAGTTGCAAAAGGAGTACAATGCTCCTGGAAAATCTCCTCCTCTATCAACGTTAGTTAATCATACCCTCTGTTTAAGATGGTAATGTGTACCCCCTTTACAGACCAATCCTGACAGTTTATGGTTTTCTAAGTGAGTTTTACACAGGATGGCTTACACATTGGGGTGAACAGATTGCTGAGACTGATGCTAGTAATACAGCTGCAGCTCTAGAAAGGATTTTATCTCGCAATGGTTCTGCCGTACTTTATGTATGGTTACTTCCATAAATTTCGAACTTCAATAGATTGCTTTCCTTATGCTGAAATACAATTATATTGCTATCCATTGTTCCAGATGGCACATGGTGGAACCAATTTTGGATTTTTCAATGGTGCAAATACTGGTGAAAACGAATCTGATTACAAAGCCGATCTTACTTCCTATGATTACGTAAGTAATGGCCTTCGTGACACTTTTCGTTTTCCAGCCTTATTCAGCAATTTTCTGTTGAGAAATTATTGCCTTCCAGGATGCACCAATAAAGGAGACTGGTGATGTGGACAATCCAAAGTTCAGAGGCATGTCTTAGGGATTTTGCATTTCTGATGCTAAATTTTTGTATTAGAACTGTCCTTGTTTGTATGTATATTTATGTGTGTATGTATGTTTTGTGTGTGGGTTTGTATACATGATCATCTAGGCATATAATGACTGGAGCATGATAGTAGTTGAGGTTTATGCTTTAATTTTTTCCAGATGGTTCATGGGTTTGCATCAATATGATAGGCACTGCAAATTTGCAATTTCTCATATAAACTTCGAGGGAAACTGTTATATGTTGGCGAGTGATCCATGTCTATTTGTCTTTCGTTTTCTTGAAATTTCCCAGGCTTGAGCAGCACAATACTTCCTACACAAGCACCCTTAAAACCCAAACTTCAAATTCTGCAACCTATGGAACTTGGATCCGAGGCCTTCCATTTATAAGGGAATGACCACTGGAACAACTAGTTGGAGACACACAACTTCTTCTGTCCACCATTATCTACTTTTGATTGTTGTCATGAAATTTATTTGCTACTAGATACGGAACAGAGTAATGATGGTTGAATATTTCGCAACTGCCACCCTTTCACTGGACAGAAACTTGTACAAATGCCATAGTAGCCTTAAGAACAGAAAAAAGAGAGCAAATCTCCCACTCATGGGAATGAACTTGCTACTGCAAAAGTGGAATATTTTTTCATTTTGAGGAGCCCCAATCCAATCATCCATGCAGCTTTCCATTCTCGCTGAAGTTAGTACCGAGCAATAATTTGGTCGCCCGAGTCCTCAACTCTTGCAGGGCCACATTAAACTTAATTATCCAGAGAAATTCCAGCTTTTTTTCAATGATAGTTGCAGTTATATAAGCTAGTAAATGATTGTTTTCCATTTCTGGGTATGCTTCATGTGTGTACTTTGGTCTGACTTGAAATTGATTTTCTCACTTTGGGAATTAATTTTTAAAATATCTCCCTTGTATAGCATTAAGAAGCATTATACAGAAGTATACCAAGGCATCTCTTCCTCCATTTCCCTCCAACAATCAAAGAACAAGTTATGGGCCCATTCAAATGAGTAAGCTTGCTTCTTTGCTGGAGATGCTTGATACCATCTGTGATTCCTCAGAGGTGATTGAAACTGAACTTCCAATCTCAATGGAGTCAGTTGGCCAGGTACATGAACATAGTTAGATATTAACTTAACTTATTTTAGTCAGTTCTAGCTTTCTCTTTTGTCTACAAGTCCCTTGGATTGTTAGAAACTTCTTTTGGTCTGATTCATCTTATACATGTGCAGATGTTTGGATTTTTGTTATATGTGTCTGAATACCCTGCAAAAGAAACAAAAAGTGTTCTTTCCATCGTGAAGGTTTGAATCATCAGGAGGTCTTCTATGATTTTGGTGAATAATTTGATGAAGCTTTTCACATTAATTGCAGATTTAGCGTCTCGAATCGTACAAAATTCCCACAATTATGTGCTATATGTAACATGCATATTAACATTTGCAGGCACATGATAGAGCTCAGGTGTTCATTACGTGTTCACTGAATGATAGCAGCCAACATGTGACATATGTTGGTACTATAGAAAGATGGTCAATTAAACAGCTTAAAATACCGTTTATCGAATGCCACTCCAACATCAGCTTATTTATCTTGGTAAGAAAAAGTTTTGACTTCAATGCTAGATAAAGAACTTGCAATTTTCCGCATCAAATGTGCTACTATCTGGTTCTTTATTTCTTATAACTATTTCCTGATTACAAATGCAAAGTAGTTGATGCGCATGGCTACAAGTATCCAGTCTCAGTTTAGTTTTCAAAATGATACCAAAGCTGGACTGTGTTGTTGACTTCTATGATCATGTTCTAGCCATGAGAATGACATCAACCACTTGATAAGACATATTTGAACAACAGTTCTCTTTTCCTCCATGGTTGCGTAATATGCATCACTTTGTAAGTGGTCATAGCAATCACTTTCTCACTTACCTGTCATCAACAAGATCCCCTAGTCTCGGGGCTGTATTGGCTGCCATCAAAGGCCTTTAATAAAAGAAAGGAGAGGGTGGAAATAAATCGACTGGTATCATAATTTACATCTCGTATAATGTGATAAAAACTTTAATATTGGGATTTTAGCTATACAAGTGCTTGCAAGCATTTGGTGAACTCGAAGTGAATCAAACATTGGAGTGGATTTTATTTTACAACGTGCTCATTGCAGAAGCCATTGAGATGTGTCTAAAAGAAAGAATTTAATGAGGCTTAACAAGTTAATGATGACATATAGGGTGATGATAAGAATTTATTCGAAGTCAATGAAATGAATTACTTCTGCAGCTGGAGCGTAAGTGTGTGGACTGGAATATCCTATGAGGTCATTGATGCTCATCTATTTTTTTGTAAAAGGTTAATGGAAATGGAATCATGTGAAACTGAAAATATGCTGAACTTTCTTGCCTTTGGTTTCTTTGATTATAGGTGGAAAACTTGGGGCGTGTGAATTATGGGCCATACTTGTTTGATCAGAAGGTAATCAATTATCCCCACCAATGCCCTTTGCCCTCTATTTTCAACCTTCCGAAGGGAGTTTTGAACTAATTCATGTCTGCATATGGAACAACTGAAATTGGAAACTTATGCAAGTAGTTCCATTTGGATGACAAAAAAAAATATGTTGCATGGATAACTTGCCTGTGGCTCGTAATTAAAAACTTCTTTCTTACCAATTTTTTTCAGCTTTTTATCTTCCTAGGTGACATGAGGTATGTAACATGCTGTAATGTTGAGTTGATGTTCAGGGAATCTTATCAGCTGTTGTTCTGGATGGTGTCATTCTTCGTCGGTGGAAGATGTATCCAATTTCATTTCAAAAATTGACCAACCTTTGGAAAACCAATCCGATTGTTGAGGTTGCTGATCCTGGAAGTGATAAGAAATCAATCGTTACAAGTTCTAAACATGGATCCGGTAGGTCCATACCTTGAAGTGTGAAATGATATTATCCCTCCTTTTCCCTGTCCTATATGCTTATTCTTAACCGGCTTACTTTATATTTACATGCTTGTTTGTACATATTGATTTAGGTAGTACAGCTGCAAAGACATCTATTAGTTTATATTTACATGCTTGTTTGTACATATTGATTTAGGTAGTACAGCTGCAAAGACATCTATTAGTTCATTTTCTTTCACAGTTATGAACTCAGAGCTCAGAAGTAAAGAAAGAAATGCAAATTGTTTCTTATTTGGTTTATTGCATTGACTCAAACTTATAGGTCTCAATTGATGATTCTATTTGTATTTTTTTTTGTCTTGTGTCTCAAAGATGATTAAAACATGATCTTGAAGTATTCACCCAATTGTTGATTAGTTTGATTTCAGCTGTTAGACTGTGAATATTCTTCGGTATATTCAAATTTTTTGTCACCTTAAGCTGATGGAAAATATTCTGCAAAAAGCATGCTGGCTGTGGGCAAGCTATACACCTAGTCCTGCCTGAAGCCTGCCAAACATCTTATCAAACTGGATCAAGGATCTTCATTGACGAAGAGAATAATGTAAATAAAGTGTTTTATAGCCAGATTTTGTGATAAGATTTTTGTGTCAACTATGAACATATGTGGGACTGTCTACAGGCCATAAGCGTGTGAGTTGCATGTTATATTCTTAGTACTAAATGGCCTCCCTTTTCATTTCACAGGAAGTACGAGAGAAGAGCCAAGATTTTATGAAGGACGCTTCTTTATAGACCCTATGGACCAAGTTCAAGACACACTCATTTCATTTCGGGGTTGGAATAAAGGCATTGCATTTGTGAACAATTTCAACATCGGAAGATTCTGGCCTGTATGACATTATTGCCATTTGCATGCTTTTCTATAATTTCTATCTCCTCTTGTTTTCATATAAATAAACCACTCGATTAAATATCTGCAGTCATTCGGGCCTCAATGTACCCTTTACGTTCCTGCACCAGTCCTCCAACATGGAGAAAATGTTGTGGTACGCTCCACTTGTCTACAAATGATAGGAGATGTTTGTCAAAGATGCTTACCGTGATGAACAAGTTTTCTGTTATGTTTAATAGCATATTTGCTTGCCATGTTGTCGTCGAAGTATTGTTCGGCACATTCTGAACTATAAAAGAGGGACTAAGTTTGTTTCAACCTTTTGGACATTGCTATGCAGGTCATACTAGAGTTACATACTCCTAATCCGGCACTCACACTCGACTTGGTGGAACATTCAGACTATACATGTGGATCAAAATTCAATCAAGATCCATCTGATGGTAATTTTGATCAAGCCCTTGACTGAGGTATAATGCAATAAACCTATGAAGTTCTGCTGAAATGTAGTAGTTTGCGATGAACTTGAGACGTGTTTGTAGAACTCCAAATGACCAAGCCTTCTCTATGTGACAGCGATCAACTTGCGAAGGACGGAGCAAAACTTAGAAACTTTAAGGAAGCATGTTGAAATGTTTGCTACCTAAAAGTAAGCATTAGATGAATGCCCCTTCCTGACGAATAAAGGTTTCTACCTGAAGACTTGATGATCATACAGAGCTCAGCTACCCAAACTTTGTTGACATTGTAACCTCTGTATGCGGTGGTTATATATGTAACAGTAATACCACGATTATGAACTGCCTTTGTTGTCTGAAAACCTAGAACAGGTTTTTTTATTGGGCATGCTTAGTTGACTTAAAGTGAAGCTGAGTCATTTATTTTTAAAGTGATTCCAACCATTTCGGTTGTTTGATGGTGTTGAAATGAGATAAGTCATTTCAAGCCACTTCACCTCAAGACAAATTTAGCTTTCACGTCCGGATTTGATTTGTTGAAATGGCTCGCCGGATAGTGACAAATAATATTAATAATATCATATTATAATAAAATATTAATATAAATGGATCCTGATATGTTATCTCGTGATTGGTTCACATCATTCAAAATAGTACTATTTTAATATTTTAATTTAAAATTATTAAAACATTAATAATTTAATATTAAAATATTATTTTAATTATTAAAAGTATTAAAATAAAAATATTAAATTATTAAAAATCTATGAAATTACACGCAGTGGTAGAGATGGCAAAATTGACCGCCCCGCTGGATAACCCACCCGATCCGCACCGATAGGGACGGGTATGGTATAGATTTTTTACCCGTGGATACGGGTATGTTTTACAAATTTAAAATCCGCGCGAGTACGGGGCGGATTATGGTATTGGGTAATATCCGCCCCGCCCCGCCACTAAATGTTGGTTTGGTGGATTTTAGAGAGTTTATTTTTGTAATAATACTCTAATAAAGACTAATTGTTGATGACTGTTTGGTGGATCTAGATTTTAGAGACCGAATGTTAATGATAGTTTGGTGGATTTAGATTTAGATTTTAGAGACTTAATGCTAATTGAATGGTTTTTTTTAGGTTTTGCGGATAACCGTGAGTTGCGGGTAATATCCGCGTACCCGCGGGGATAGTTATGGTCCGCGATCCCCATTATCCGCGGTGGGGCGGTGCGGGTATGGACGGAGGAGTGCGGGGACGGGGACGGATATTCCAATATTCGCCCCGATCCACCCCGTTGCCATCACTACACAGTGGGGGTGGCCATATCTCCACTTCAAGCATCAATCAAACACCATAATTCAAAAAATCCCAAAAAGTCACTCAAGTAAAATCACTCTCTAAAAAATCACTCCATTCAACTCACTTCTCAGCAATCAAACAACCCCATTGATGGAAAGCTGAAGCAGCAAATATCTACACCTTAAGCCAGTCAGCAAATCAGCAGGAGCCACATTGCTGGACTGCCACGGTGGCATCAACCGCAGGGTCGCTGATGGTTTTCATTGACTTGCCATTTTGGAAGCTCAGCCTCGTCTGATTTGCTTCATTGTACTAAATTAACTCTTAGTAGGAAATGCAACCGGAAGAACTGGGAAAGACCCTTTATCATATCATCGATTTGCTTAGTTTGTCACCACAAAATTCTCGGCTACAATTAATACTGTCTGTAGTTGAGAAAGCGAAAAGGGCGGGAAGACTTGGGAATTGTAGCCAGAAATACAACGGTCACTTGAATCAACATTACTATACAGTAAAAGGTAACAATTCTGATGTTCTTGCTTCAACTACGGCATCATTAAATGTTGACCATAAAATTTCCCATGCACTGTTCTGCGAGTGGTAAAACCTTATCTTCAAATCTACGGGTCTCTATGCAGTGTTTGTCTTTCTAGAATACACAATGTACATTGGGTCTGAACGCCCTGGGTTGGGAGATATGTCCACAGCCTGCAAGTGGAATCATATTCATATGCATAGAGATAAACTGGTCATGTTGAAATACCGTGTTGATCAACGAAAAACTTGGTTACACCATAAGAACCGAGATAGCAAGATCACAGCCCTTATACTACAGAAATAGTAAACGTTAGGACACATACCGCAGGTGGTTCAAAGCCTCCAGCGTAATGGAAATAAGAGCCAACAATCCAAGCATGGTCGGCATCACCAGTGGAGGTCCAGATGGAGATAGCCTTCGTCCAAAATAGGCGATTTGAGAAACTAGTAGCAATCAAGAGAAAGGGAGTGAGGCATCATTAAGCTAGGAAAAATGGAGTCCATAGAAAAATTTATGACAACCACTTACTCGATTCAACTACTCAATGCAAAAGCTCATGGCTTTAAGATAAGATGAACAACAAACTATAGACATCCCATTTTCCTTGCTAGTGAAAACTTTATCGCCAAATTACATGCCAATAATACACAGGGGAAAACATGGACAGATATGATGAGAAAACCTATGGAAAGGCCAATTAGCATATCACCTCATTATAGCCAGACCCCCTGGTTTTAGTACTCTTCGCATTTCCTTGAAGACATCAAGTGGCTTGGTCAAGTAATCCACACTAACCTGAAATGAAAATAACTATCAAAATATAGTGCCACCAGAGTTCTTGAAGGTCACAGTAACACAAAAGAATAAAAATTTGTGTATATGGCCACCATTGCACATGCCATCTAATTGGTAGTGAGATACCGATCGATTGATGTATTCCATCGGTAGTGAGATAGATATCGATGGACGAGATCAACCAATCGGTACTTCACTACCAATCCGATCATTGATACATTCAATCGGTAGTGAGATACCGATTGATTGATCAATCGATATCTCACTACCGATTCGAGCGCAAGTACAGTGTACATGCTTTAGCCATGTACACAAATAAGCACTCAACACGAAAACAGACAAGTCATAAACAACCTTTTGAACTCTACATGATCAGAAGATAGCTAGTCAGAGAGTCATGAAATATCTAACATGGAAGGTATTAACATTCTGTTGCAAAGATCAGTGAACAATATCGGTTGTAGCTTAGCCTATGGGCTTAAGTAATGAAAAAAGAACAATATCTAAGCACTACAAAAAGAAAAAGCCAGTAACAAGAGAGAAAATCAACCCAAAACATGGTTAGAGATAGAAGACTGACGTACCACATTAGTTATGACATCAAAAGAATTATCACCAAATGGAAGTTCAGGGTTCACATTCAGATCTTGCACAACGTGCTCTGTTAAAACCTGAAAAATACATTGCGTTGCAAGTAAGATGTCTTAAGAGTTACACACACAAGGTACTCGGTAAAACACAATCACATAAAATATGTGCTTTCTAATCCAGTCCTCTTAAGCATTTTCGCCAACTTCACTCAGCACTCTTTGCCGCCATCCACAGGACATACATCAACATTATAGACTTTCCTACTTATTCAACAACCCCAGATTGACCAAGAATTCAAGATTAAGTACCGGATTTCTCTTGAGCTCTTCTTCATTCATGCCCATCCCAACAATCCTATCTTGCCTGTATCCTGCTGGATAATGACTGACCTGTATGAACAACAAAACATCACAATAATCTATAGCAATTGAAGCATCAAAACAAAAGGAAGGCCATCAAAGCTAAAAGAAGCCAAATTTGGCTCACCCAGCTACTACATAGATCCAGTAAACACACACCCGGAGAATTACTTGGGGGAAACACCCTCGAATAATACTTGGTAAGTGCCGCAATCGCAGGATCATCGATATGCGTAACGAAACGAGGTTCCGAGTAGAACATGGAGTCCGAGGATCTACCAAACAAACCAATGTGAGTCATATGTGAACAAACAAATAACTATATATATAATGCAAGCTTCAAAGTAGAGTCTTTTAGTGATCAAATCCTCTCCTTCCTAATGACAAAATTAAGATTCAACTATGAAAGGAATGCATACAAAATTAATAGAGCCAGAGAAGAAAGAAAGCTTTATACTCATCGAATCGGCTAAAATCCTCATCTTTGAATGGAAACTTCTCAGGCCACTCCACATTCTTCAAGACCTAGAAAACAATCCCGATTCAAAGTCAACTAATCATACTAAGTCCACAGACACAAAACTCTAGCGAATCGGACTCGACCTGCTCCACCGGTGAGACGCCTTGCTGAGGCCGCGCTGAGGCAGCGAAGGAGCGGCTACTAATGCCGCCGCCGATACCGGAGGCCATGCGAGTGAGTTGATCGAGAAGGGAGACGCCAAGGCCAAGGAAGAAGCGGCGCGGGTCTCTCCGACACCCGCCGGAGGCTACGGAAGGAAGGGGGCGGCTGTGGCGCGGGGTTCTCCGGAGGAGGATAAGGCGGGAAGGACATGGTGGTGCAACGGTGGCCATAAGGACGGCGGTGACGAGAACCCCGTCCACAGAGCCATTTTTAAGCTCTTCCGAGGGCGGCGTGGCCTTCTACGGATCACTCTATATAGTCCCATTTTAACTTCTATCAATAAAAACAAGGCAGTAGAAACAACGTAATACAACACTAAACCAGGCTGTCGAACAGACGGCAGCTCGCAAGACATTATGGCCATGTTGTCATTAAATAGGAGTAATATCGGATAATTAATATGATGTAAGGCCACATCTCAGCTAATAATTGAACTTAATTAAATGAAGTAGTGAAAGTGATGTAATCATTAATAAAAGAGAACTATAAATGAGCTCGTCGCTCTCGGTCTACAAGGATATCAATTTCTTTTTTTTCAACGTCAACTTCTTGAGATCTCTCTTTGTCCACTTAAATATTTTGAGCTATATTTGATTAAATGATAAATAAAGTCATTAATATGTTTGGCTGTTAAAAGACAATTTCAACACATATATTATACTATAGATATTCAGGGAAATTCTCGGTATTCCGGAATCCTTGAAATAGATTTTTTAAATGAATGTTTTGGATATTGATGTTATATTATTAAAATACTATATTAATATACTAGAAGAGCGCTGATTGGTGTGCATCTCACATTATTGAATCGGTAGTTGTAGCTACCGATTCATATGCATGCCTATCGGTAGTGGTCTACTGATATGCATGTACAACCTATCGGTAGCCCACTACCGATAGGTTCGTTGTCGATTCATATACATGTCTGTCGTTAGTGGGCTACCGATAGGCATGTACAACTTATCGGTAGTGGGATAGATTGTACATACCTATCGATAGCCCACTACCGATACAACTTATCGGTAGTGAGATAGATTGTACATGCCTATCGATAGCCCACTACCGATACATACCTATCAGCAGTCTACTACCGATATGTGAAATGCACATGCCACGTCACGGGGCATGTGCACAAATCATTAAAAATAATCTATTAAGTTTTGTATATGTATTTTTTCTTCTAAGTTACCCAAAAGTGACTTAGTATGATTAGTTGGCTTGGATGGGTTTTCAATGAATATAATCACTCATGCTCTGATGGCATGTGAACTTCACACATCATTCCAAAAACTTTACTAGATGACTATATTGACTCTAATCAACTTGTTACTTTCTTTACATAAAATATCAAGATTTTCTCTAATATAATAACATAAACTTATACATCATATGATCACACATAAAAGCTTGAGTTGCTTGATTTTAACTTTCATTGCATCGACAATCCTAACACATATCTTTACTTTCCCACAATAGTGTGCATCTAAAAGATATGTGTATAGCCATATTGAAGCATAGAGGATTCAAACTCATGACTTATACTCTAATAACATACTAACTCGCTTAAAGCTAATAGCAAGGACAAGTTTATAAATATATACTAATTTCACTTTTGTTTTCAAAAAAGAAAGAAAGTAGAACAAATACTTGAATTGATTTGCTTTTTTTTTTTTTATGCTCCATTTCAAATCTACAAGTACCGTGGATAAAAGATATAACTACAAGCTCATAAAAATTTAAATTTCATAAAAATCACATCGAATCCACTCAAGAGTAGACTAATGAATTCATTTATCCGAAATCGACGTGTCCGAGAATGCTAAACCGACACAGGCCTCAGTTTGGTGGAGACAAATAAGAGTTCCCCCGACGTGACAACCACCGGTGCCTATTGGTTGGACAAAGGCCACTTGCATGATTAATATATGCATCATTGCTTGTTTAATTAATCACGTCTAAGCCTAGTTTGAAACGGGATTAATTTTATTCCAGATTAAGAAATTTTATTTTAGATTTTAAAAATAACTTTATAATGATTATTTGAAATAAGAAAAATGGTGTTTAGATTAAGAGATGAAATAAATAATGGATTCAGAAATATTCTCCTCTTAAATTCGGATATTTTTGAGATTTATTCCGGTACCAAACATGAGCTTAATATACAGCACATGATGCACGATGTGATGTATTACTGCATGGATCTAAGAAGAAAACAGTAAGAAACCCGAGATCAGATCCGAAAGAGATGCATCCATGTGCATGTGGGTTCCATTTCCTAATATTATAATTAGGCAATGGTGAGCTTTAGATCCAGGGTCAGGGGTAACACATCAAACCGGAACCTGGGATAGTTGCTAGGAGGAAGGATTCTATCAAAGAGGGAGGCCAAAAATTAGGGAAGAAAAAGTCTGGGGCTCCTACTCGGAAGTTTCCTCCTTCAGGCACCGCTGCTGCTTGACCAGCTTTGTCCATTAACTTATGTACATGCAAAGAAACCAACTCTCATAAAATAAACTCTCAAGAGAGACATTATGTTTGTATGCTGAGAGAATTTTGGTGTGTGAGCACAGCATGATATCCGAACGCAGTGTGAGATAGTGAAATGGTGTAAGTAGCCTTCGTGCTAAATTAAGTATATAAAAAAAAAAATTATACATGCAAAGAAACAAACTCCCATAAAATAATAAGAGAGTTGATACTTTCATAAATTCAAAAAAAAAAATATACTAACAATACTTCGAGTCAGAAATGATCCATCATTAGCCATTTAACCTAGGGTTAAAGATGATGCTAGAAAATAGATTTTTTGATAATTTTTCAATCATGTTTTGCTGTGTTTTGCATGTTCAGCGAATGCATTATATAAACGTTCTGACTTTCGAATCCCTTTTTTTTTTAAATTCTACTTACGCTTTTTTTTTAAATTAAAACTATATCTACATGTGGAAGACGAAGAGGAGGATTTTTTTAATTTATAATATGTGATTTTTTTAAAATTTTCATATTATATTTTACCGTGGTTCCAGTGACATTATATGGAGCGGGACGGGGATGGAATATGCGGTTTGGATTTTAAACAAGGATGCCCGCATGGATTTGAGACGAATTTGGGACTAGGTTTCTTTATATGAGATGGATTTGGGATTACGCTAACCATGTCATTCCTAGAGTGAAGGTTTATGGACTTTAAAGCTTCTTAATTTATTATAAAAAGTGGAAATATCATCCCTGAAAATCATTGATTTCAATCTCCTACCTTTACCAAGACAATCAAAATATCCATGGTCTTAAAATGAGAGGAGGTACTGTAGAACTTTCCCCGTTCAGATGGAATTTAGAGGACGGACAAGGGACTTTAGATTTGTTGTTGTAATACCGGCTTTAGGACTAGAAAAAAAAAAGAAAAGAAAAAGAGAGAGAGAGAGAGAGAGAGAGAGAGAGGAGGTATTTTGGCAATTAAGATTTAAGAAATGAATTAAAAGAGCAACGTACAAACTTTTAACTTGGGCTAGGCTTTTTAATTATAGGACAATGAACAACCAATCTTGGCCGTCCATTCACCCGGACATCGCAACCAAGGGACGGATATGGTCCCGTCATATTTAGTCCCCGGCATTGCCGCCGGCGGGTAACCGGTACCGATACACCCGGAGGTGAGCCTTAGGCGCGATCGCCGCTAGGACGATCCTAGCCGTGCTCTCATGCGACACCGCCGCGTCTTCCCTCTCCACCACCGCGGCGGCCGTGATATCATCCCATTCCTCGCCCCCCGCCGTCACCCACGCCACCAACGCCGCCGCGACCGGCCCCATCCCGGGGTTGTACGCCGCTGACTCCGCGTAACCTCCCGCCCTCACCATTCCCTTCCCGTCCGTCACCGCGAACCCCGCCGCGCACCTAGTGTACGGAGCGTGCGCCTCCCTCGCCGCCCTCTCCGCCGCCATTTTTAATCTCTTCTCGGACTCTTCTACTCCATTGCACAGGACCCCACCCTCTATAAGATCATCGATGAGCTCGATTGGATTGTGGTGGGGCTCGAGGAGGCGGGGGTCGTCGTCGTCGAGGAGATCGTGTGGGCCGAATGGGTGGGGGAGGAAGTAGGACAGCGGCTGGAATCCGGCGGCGGCGGCACTGCTGGAGTCGGTGACGAGGATCTGGATCTCGGCCGACGAGCGGATCTCTTGCAGAAACTGGCGGCAGTGGCCGCAGGGCGCGGAGGAGACGGCGATGCATCGAATCCCCACCTCGCCGGCGGCGGCGGCGTTCGTGACGAGAAACTGCTCGGCGTGAACCGAGTGGTGGAGGGGAAGCCCCGGGAATTCGAGATTCACGCCGAAGTAGATCCGGCCGCTGAATCCCAATCCGACGGCCCCCACGTTGAATCTCGAGATCGGCGCCCGGGCCAGCCGCTTGGCCAAGGGCACCAGCACCGGCAGGAGCTCCACCGCCGTCGCCACCCCCAAAGACCTCATCATCGCCGCTGCCTCATCCGGCTGGATCACGAACCGCTCACCCTTCATCCCATTGGCATCCTCAGCCGTCCATTTCTTCGTGATCCATGCATCCTCCATCGGTTTCGGTATCCGTCGTTCCACAATGTGCGGACAGACGGGAAGGGGGAGGGTTCCCGTTTGGGCTTACGGTGGTATTTAAAGGCATCAATTATCCAATTACTAAATTATATTAATTCCTTATTTTGGTAATTAAATTATTAAATAAATAGATCTTTCATTTCTAGGATCTTTCCCTTCCCTCTCTAGTGTTCCATCATTGAATAGCTTGTCCTACTTTTTTTATATTTCTCTTCTCATCAGCATTGCTATATTTATCACACTTTCTCATGCAAAGAGCCACAGTGATGGGTTTTTTTTATAGGAATTTGCTTGCTTAGTTTCTTGTCTCTCTGGGTTTGTTTAGTAGAACGTAGGATTGGATCTGATACTCGTCATAGGATTACCTATAGAATCACATTGGTCATTTGCCATCTGTGCTTTGATGAGCGTTTTGTGTTGATATTCTGGAAAACAGCTCATATGCATGGGAGATTTGGGTGGTTTCCAGCAAATGTGGACGAAAAGTGTGGGGCATCAATCATGCAAGAAAGCAAAATAGTTGACGTGGGATTTGCACTTACCTGGAAAGAATACGTCCGCGAGTCCATGCAAGGAAAGCACTATGTGGGGTTGCTGGTTTTAGTCTGAGAAGGGACTGGGTCCTTTGATGCCTTAAGTTGGATTCCAATGTGGTGGTTGTGATGTGAATGCATGTATGGTAGGTAGATTGATGAGCAGTACTGCAAATTGACTGGTATTGTTGCCTCTTTTAGGATCTTTGGTTGCAAGTGCACTAGTGGGGCGAATTGCTAAAAGGATTCTTGTCCTATTTTGAATCGTGTTCTAAAGTTCATTATCAATGAATTTTGGCATGGCCTTGTTAAGCTTGGTCATATGGGTTGCTTGTCTGTAGAAATTTGATGATTCCTTCTATTAATAACCTGCGGAGCTCCTGCACGCTAACAAGTTGGACCTCAAGGTGATGGTGAATTGCGTGAGCCATGACCGAAGAAATCCATGCGTATCAAATGCCATGATGATTTAGGCGCAACTGGATGAGAATTTTGATTATCTTCAGAATAGATAAGATGTGCTTGAATATTCTTGTTTCGGTTTGTTGCTTGAAATTTATGCTGCACCGCCTAGATGCTTCCCATAAGCTGAAAAATATTTTTAGTTGTTCTGGTATAAAAACTTCAACTGACTTGGATTATTTTACCAATGTGCTTTGCTTTCATGTGTTCAATGTTGATTTCTAGGTTAGCAGCTACACAATTGTTACCATGGAACTTGTTTTTAAAGTTAGTGGAACTGAGATATAGTCAGGATTAACACCTTTAATTCATTTAGATCCTTTGATATTTATGATTTATCTTGAAAGGTTAATTCCTTGAGATCACCCCGCGATGGTTATAAAATTGATTTCTCAGTGTCTTTGTTTATACATTGCAAACCCCTCTTACAATGCCTACTTTGCATGTGAGCTATCCTTCCAGAATTTAGATACTTTAATGGCAACTTTTCCTTGCAGCTGAAAAAGTTGTCATGCTTCCATATAAAGGATATAAGTCCTTTTCTGGATCACGTATTCTATTAAGATTTCTCCACTCTCAAGAGTTTGTTTTCATTAGGAAAGCTTTATATTCTAAAGGAGGACCACATTGACCCCTGCTTTTTCCAGGGAAAGAGTGGAGTCTGATTTAGCTGTATGTGGTTTAGAACGAATGATTGGTAATGTAAAAGTTGCATTACTCTTCGTGAAAGTAGGAAAACTTTTAAATGAATTGGAGGGTGGGCCAATGCTGCTTTTTGGATAGCAAAGTTATAGTGGATGGAATTTTTAATGCCTTTTGATGATGGATTTTTGTTAAGGCGAGATCAGAGATGGCACGCCTCTGAAGGTCCCTCCACGAAGTTTCCAAGTTGCATGCATGGTAATCGCCTTTCGGCTTTCGTTCAGGTAAGGGAATCTAATGACAAAAAGAATCAGGTGTGAATGGAGAAATTTCAAAGGAAATAGCTAGGGCTCCATTGATGTTAGCTGATTGTTACTAGAACATAGAATATTAGGTGTTTGTTTGTTCAATCAGTTGAGTCCCTTACCTGGACTTAATGGTGTAAATGTGAAGTTAGTGGGATGTTCCCGCATTCCTTGTTGTAAGTTGCGCTGCATTGACAAGGCACTTCTGAAACATAAACAAGGCACTTACTGACCTGATGCGCCGCACTCATTGGAGACTTGCTACATTTCATCTGCCAAATAAGAATGCCGCGTTTGATGTGTTATGTGAAGTCATGCTATTGCTGCCTGAAGAAGCTTGTTTAACTTTTTTTATAATGTTAAACGGTGTGGAATTTCAATTCTGGTAGGTCAGTCCACATAATCTAGCTAACAAACAGCATAAAAATCATAATGTAGTTTTCTGTTCATGATTAGCCTTGAAAATAAATTCTAGATCTGCTTCTTTATTCTAATTAGGCAAGCAGTCAATTATTGAAGCATTCTGTATGCATCTCAATTTTGTTAGTCAGCCAAACGTAATGCAACTGGTTTATACTTTTGTATTCCTGTCTTGACTTCTCTCATATGGTCATAGTCACCAGGAACAAAGGACAGGGAGTGTGAGATGAGCTTCAAGAAAACAAAGAATCTTGGTGCCTGCCTGCCTTTTCTCTGATAAAGAAGAAAGTAAACTGGAAGATGATTTCTGCTGCAAGCAATCTTGGGGCCTTTTCTTCTTCTTTTTTCAGTTGATCATACAAGGAGAGATGGTCATCATAGGATCAGGGGACACAAACCAGATGGCTTACTTTGTGCAGCATAATCTCTTGCAGAGTTCAGGTTAGAAGCCAATGAAATTGTGTCGTTAGACTGGAGACCAGAAGGATTACTTCAACCATATAGCATGAGTTACACTGCAATACTATAATCAGGCCGGACTTCAGAGCCTGTAACAGGTAGGTGGTTAGAAACCTCCAAAGACTACTCATGTCAATCTTACTGTTTCTCTTCTTCTTTTTTCAGTTGAAGTTGTACATACAGAATGCTAGGTAAAAAGGCATTCCATGTCATTCATTGCTGTGATATTGATGATGGGTTTTGGGGTAGCAAAACAAAAGTGGTATTTTGGTTGAATGCTCCCAGAGTTCCTGGGCTGTTGGAGAAGCCAAAAGATTGAAATGCTATTTTCATTGAATGGCCCAAGGCAACAACTTAAAAACTGGATTTCAATCTTAGGACGGACAATGTATACTTTCTACTCGTCATGTTCTCGGAGCAAAGATCGAGTATATATATAGCCCCTCACAGCAAAATAAAGTAAGCTAATTAATGGGCCCAAACATCTTTTGAAGAAGAGTTGGGTTGGACTTGGGAATGGGAGCCCTCTCTCAGACGGTAAATCGTCGATATGGCCTAGGGACTTTATAGCAACTGACGCGAAACCCTATGGTTAGAAACGGGAGCACACTACAGTGAAGAAAAGCAGAGGGTCCGTTAGAAAAAGAGAGGTGGGCTGGGGTGGGCTGGGCTTGGGTCAACGAGCACTGACTGCTTTGTACGAAGATGGGCCTGGCCTCTGGAGTGGGCCGGGGGCTTGGATCAACGAACACTGACTACTGAGTAGTTTTACAGTAATCGATACTGCCTTGCGCGAAGATGGATGAGCCTCTTCGGGAGTAGTTTTTTAAAAGCAACAAAATTTAATTTGTATGCTGATGTTCAAGTAGGATAAGCATAGAACTAGATACTATTAAGCTAATGGTGATCTAGGTATCCAGGATTAAATTCTTTCCCACTTGACTTGTATGCACTTTTTTTAAAAGATTTCCCCAACCAATAAGCCATTTGGAACATAAGCTTCTTTTTATATAGGTTTTGGAGCTTGAGGAAATCGGATCCAATACTCTTTATTCGATAGTTTAGTTTCCTGTGAGAAAATCCTATTCAGATCAGGAGTTTTTTTCCTCAGAGTGCTGCAAATTTTCAAAGTGTCATGGTATGATCATATTCTGGCACTATTTCTATCATACATCAAAAAGAAGAAAGGGAATCTGAAAAAGGGCATCGGACAACAAGTCCTTCATTGATGGTCCCAAATCGAGCAAGTTGGTCATCAATTTCTACACATTTTTCAGCTTTTTTAGCAAAGCATTGGCCTAAACTAAACACAGAGTAGAACTTTAGCCTTTCACTTATCTTGTTGCTTTGTTTATGTATTTTTTTTGTTCTATCTATATATATTCTCTTGCATTTGCTTTAATTGATCAAACCCTGATGAATGGCTACACGAAACTTATCCAATTCAAGCATTTGCACACCAGATTAACACAACAGCATGCATATCAGCATACGGAACTGAAACATATCTAGTCAGTTTCTTTTGGAAGTTAGCTCTTTTTCCTTGTTTGGTGGTCTTCAACTACATTTTATAGATAGATCAGAATCACGGGATAAGAGATAGATACATGGCTATGTATTTTGTCCACGTCCGATATCGAGTTTTCTCTAGCTTGAGCAACTTGACCTTGGATATATGTTGATCACTCAATCACTGAAAGTTGAATGCAATCTGATGCTATGGCTAAGGGAATTCCTACGTAGTCTTTGTTGCTGACAAGGAAAGTTATGCTCACATCATAGGTTGCCCCTGTTTTCTTATCAACTTGTTCATATTTATGCATGAATGTACTTGATATCATGGAATAGCCAAATCCATTAGAAAAGCAAGCCAATCACTCGCATGCATGCCATTTATTTTTGGATAGCATGATGATTTTGTCACCACCTCTTATCCTAGGAAGCTTGAATACGTATGCCATTTATGGGCAACATATTGCCTATGTGGCTAACTCATCTTGAGCTAAGTGATAAGGTGCAAGACTGCATGACATGGATGATAGGTTCTTATTCCTCATCCTGGAAACTTTCTGATCCATTAAAAAAAAAAATCTGAAGACAGCCAAGGAGCCACCCCTTTATCATGCACCTCCTTATCTCCTTGAGATTTTTCGTCTGAAACTTTAGCTTAATTTGTATGACATGAAGTTAACACCGGTCCTTGTCGAGGGCCATGGATATATTTGGGAGCGCCGCCGCTGCTGTGGAGGAAACCGGCGGTGGACCCTTAAGTGGAGAGTAGCTGAGGTGTCATGCTCATCCGTCTGTCGTGAAATTAACTATTGCGCGTAATATAATTGATACTTAAAGTGCTAAGTTTTAGAGGGTTGCAACAGCAACAGAGCATGTTATTACTTGAAGCAAGCAATCTTAAGAGTTACAGTATGAGTGATATTTTCTGTTGGATGGGGGGCTCACTCAGCAATGACTTGCAAATGAAGGCCCTTATTTACTTTAGCACCTGTTCTCGATCCACCCAACATTCCCTTCTTTTGTGCTTTTGGGTCCTTCAATTTTTTTTTTAATAGTTCAATCCGAAGGCCAGCAGTACAAAGATACAATTACATTAGACCGTCCAAGGCCCCTTATCATCCTCCGGAACCCACATAAACAGCGTTCTGAGTTCTAAGGCGGACGGCACCACCTCGTAATTCCATCAGCAGCTATTGTATCACAAGTCTTTGGGAATATGTAAAAAAAAAATAACAGAATCAAAATCCAAAATCTCCTTCCAAATATTCCTCGCTATCGGCTCCACCTCCATTGGCCAAACCCCGAGACCATTCATGATTTGAACGGCCACCATGGAATCCGACTCAATCACTAAGAACCCCTTCGGGTCATTTAAATTGATAGAAACTATACCATGACCATGTCAAGATATTATAGCATAAAATTTACTGAATATATGCATTTATTTTCTTGCCATAGAAAGGGGAATTATGGTAGGGTCCCATGAGATGACCAATGTTTGTTTGATTAGAAGTGCATTTGAAACTATGACAATGGCAATGTGGGGTCAGAGGTAGGTTATTCATCAAGGAAAAAAAAAAAGACTTGAGACAATGTTTGGTGGGCACTGCATAACTGCATCATACTTAATTTGTTCTTGTAGTCAAATGATTAGCTTTCTCTCATGGGCAGATGCCAACCCCTGCAGCCCAAAGGGTTTGATAACTTAATATATTATAGGAGCTCATCAGTCTGGCTGGGTGTGGGACTTAAGAGAGAGTGGGCAACTCTGCACTGATGATTGCTATAGAGTTGATGAAGCCACCCTGCTGTGAATTAAGACACTGAAATGTTGGCATGCAGCTGTGGACATGATCTCTATAGCAAATCATCAGTGCTTATGAAGGAGAAAAAGAAGAACAAATTCAGTTGTGGGGAATTTAACGAGGTGATGTTTTTTTTTTTTTTTTTTTGATGAGATAAGCCGAATGGCTAAGTATTCACAAAAGAGAGCTACAGGACTACGAGTTCAATGAACCGTCAAACAGACCAGTTCCAGACTCGCATGACCAAGCAAAAACTGACCCCTTCCTACGACACGCATGAGCAACACCATCGGCTCTAGCGTTACAATCTCTAGAGATATGAAGGAACAAAACAGAGTCGAAGAGAAGAACATGTAGCCAAATGTTCTTCGCAATACCTTCTAGATCGGGGGGCCAACCCCTCAATCCATTCAAAATACATACTGCTGAGAGAGAGTCAGACTCTAAAATCAGATTCTTGAGGCCAAGGAACTTAGCTCGCTTCATAGCTTCCAATAAGGCTTCCATTTCAGCATGTAAAACAGAGCCTGCAACAATAGGACTGATAACGCGTGAAAAGTGCACAAATCGCCCCTTTAACTAGGTCCTGTTAGCCTCCGAGCAATGCTATTTTGATGGTCTATTGTGCATTTCAGGTATAAGAGCCTTCAACGAAGGTTAGATCAAGTTTGGGGCTAAAACGAAGTGATTTTGGCAATCCTGCGTGAAGGAGATCGATCTGCATCCTAATGGAGATCGATCTCATTATTCCAGCAAGAAGCGGTCCAGTCGAAGCAAAGGAGATCGATCTTCATCCTGAAGGAGATCGATCTTGGTCGGGCGTTTTCCAGATCCAGAGTTCGCAGAACGAAGGAGATCGATCTTCTTCCCTATGGAGATCGATCTCATTTGATGCTGGGAGAAAAATAAAGGGCTGAGATCTAATCCGAGTTAGGGTTTTATTAAGGCCTATAAATAGGTGTTAGGAGAGGATTTTTGGCAGCCACCCATAGGCGAATTTTCCTCTCCTCCTGGGTGTTTCTTTGGCTCTTCTTCCTCCGTAAACATTAGGGTTAGATCTTGAAGATAAATCCATGGCGGGAGCGCGTTATCAACCTTCGCCGATGGATCGTCTCTTCAAGATGAGTAGCTAAATCTTTTGTCTAGGAAATTCTATGATGTAATAGGGAGTTTATCTAGGTTTTTCCTTTGGATCTGAGCATGTACTTTATGATGGTTTAATGGATTAAATTCGGATTTTATATATCTATTGGTATTCTTTCTTATGGTGAATGTGTTGTTTGCTCTTTGTGCCCTAATTTCGGTCTGTCTTATCTCGGTTTTTCCGTGGGTTTACAGCCGAATTTTGTGAAAACTCAAAACATAAAAGTTGTAGATCTCTGTCTTAGCTTTCCAACGAATCTTGAATCGCCTCTTTTCGAGTTCGGATGTGAAAGTTACGCTGAGATTACGATCGCTGGTTTTGAGCTTTGCATGTTAGAGGCTAGGATTAGGACTTGTTCAAGTTGCTTTCATGCTAGAACCATGTTAGATCTTTGGATTGGATTCTAAACCCTAGCTTATGATTGTAGGAGTGCTAGAACCACTGCCTTAATGCTAGAACCATTAAGACCTATGATTGTAACCTACGATTCATTCTTTATCTTTATCGATTAGGCGATCTCAAAGTGCTAGAACCACTTTGATTATTTCCCTACCAATTATCCGCTGATTTGTTCTTCATTCCGACATAGGCTTCTAATGAATCTATGTTGAGTGATAGTGGACCTAGCCGATCTTCTATCAACCCTAGAAAACCATCTTGAACTTATTGAATTGCTCTTATCCTAGGAATGCCTAGATAGCTCTCGATTACGGATTAGAACTTCCTAGCCTTTTCTCTATTGTTATTCTTCCAATTTAGTTTAAAAGACCAACTATCATCTATCTTCCTTAACTTTTGATTTAGAACTATGCACGGTAATTAGGCTTAATCCTGTTTTCCCTGTGGACCGACTCGGACTTGCTACTATCTACCCATAAAGTAGTTAGTTAGTAGTTTGATTATAAATTTCTAATTTTGACGTCCTTGTTAAGGTAACGACACTTTTCAAGGCGTGTCAGAATTTTGGCGCCGTTGCCGGGGATCACGGTTTATTAAGTTTAAATTGCTTAGTGTAGTTTTATTTTAATTGGTTATCTTTATTTCTGTCATCTATTATATAAAAGACCAAAAATAGTACTAGTTCTAATATTTCCTATCTTTTTGATCGTGTGTTAGGGACTTTGACGAAGCACCTTCCAAGCGGAGAAGGAGCATCGGTCAAAGCCTCACCGAGATAGCACTGTGAGTATCTCTAAACCTTGGTTGTTCTTGTGATGTGGTATATGGATGAATGTTAGTGAAGATTCAGATTTAAATATTACATTGCAAGAATTCTTGAATTCTCGTGCTGCATTGCTTAGACCTGTGAATATTTCACCTGATTCATCCATGGAGAACCATAACGTAGATGATCCTCATGATCATGATGGAAATCCGACCCATCATGGAGATCAAGGTCGCATGAATATGAAGGACTTTTACATTCCTACCTCATTTACTTCAAATTCATGCATTCAACCCCCAGTAATAGGAGCTGCCCACTATGAAATCAAGCCTCAGTTCCTTCAATCTCTTCCTGCCTTTCATGGTCTGTCTCATGAAGATCCCTACAACCATATAGAAGAGTTTATCTTGATCAGTTCAACCGTGAAGGTTAATAATTTCACTGATGATGCTTGGAAATTGAAACTCTTTCCCTTTACTCTCAAGGGCAAAGCAAAATATTGGCTTACATCTTTAGAGCCCAGATCTATCACGACTTGGCCTCAACTTCAAACCCAATTTCTTGCTAAATTCTTTCCTATTACCAAGACCAGTGATCTTAGGAAAGAGATTTCATCTTTCAAACAAGCTGATGATGAACTTTTCCATGAAGCTTGGGATAGATATAGGGAACTCCTTAGGAAGTGTCCTCACCATCAATTCCCTCAATGGGCTATCATAGAGAATTTTTATAATGGGCTTAAGGAGAGACACCAAATGACTATTGATGCCGCCTGTGGAGGAGTGTTTATTACGAATCCTCTTGATGATTCATGGAGGCTTTTTGAAAGATTAGCTGAGAATTCCCAACACCATGCTTCATCTTCTAGGAATACCAGAGAGTTGCCCAATCAAGCTAGACCTAGAGGTACCATGGAATTAAATGAATCTACTCGTTTAGCCCAACAAGTAGACATTCTAAGTAGGAAGCTTGACCAAGTTTTGACTCAGACTACAAACCAAGTAGTATCTTCAAATTCTTCAAATCCTTCAAATCCGTCAATGCCATCTTATACTGCAGATGTATGTTTCTTATGTTCAAATTCTGATCACGATGTCACGGATTGTCATTTAGCTCCTCAATATCCTGAATTAGTTCAGGAACATGTGAATGCAATTTATAATCAGTCCAAACCAGCTTATGATCCATATTCTAATACATATAATCCTGGTTTACGCAATCACCCAAATTTCTCTTGGAGAACACCTGGACAGCAACCTGATTCCTTTAATCCAAGACCACCTAGGAACAATCAAAATTCGGGTTTTCCTCCTAAATTTCAACCTCAGTATAAGCCTCCTCAAAATTTTCCTTCCCAAGGACCATATCAATCTCAACAGCATCAACCTTGGGGAGGCACGTCATATGGAGCACCGCTACCTCAACAACCTCAAAACCAACCTTCTTTTCCCCAACCGAACCAAGGTCCAGCTATGGATGAATATACCAAAATACTCCATTCTCATACTCAAGCATTGGCTAAGTTAGAAGCTCAAATGGGGCAAATAGCTAACGCCTTGTCTAAAAGAGAAGAAGGTACCTTACCAAGTCAACCCATTCCTAACCCTAGAGGTCAACATTCCGTAGAATCCTCCCATGAACATGTCCAAGCTGTCACTACTCTGCGAAGTGGGAAGACCTTTGCTAATATTGAGAAACCAGATGATGAATGTCCTAATAATGATCTTATATCTCAACCTCTCAATGCAGCTCCATCTACTTCTCAAGTTCCATTAGATAGAGACTTGCATGCATCTAATGATGAGGTGTTACCCAAAACTTCAATTCCTACTCCTCATGATTCTACTTCGTTGCCTGAGCCGAATCCTAGGACATATGTTCCGAAAATTCCTTTTCCTGAGGCCCTGGTAGATCCGACTTCACGTCCTTCCAAAAATTCTAAACTTGATGAGATGGTTGAAGTTTTCAAGAAAGTTCATATCAATCTTCCTCTGTTGGATGCTATCAAACAAATTCCTTCTTATGCGAAATTTCTGAAAGATTTATGCACTCAAAAGCGTCGATCTAGATCTCATGTTTCCAAAAAGATTTTCTTGACTGAACAAGTAAGCTCAATCCTTCGTAGTGATATTCCTCCTAAACTTAAAGATCCAGGTACTCCTACTATTTCTTGCACTATAGAAAACCATTTGATTGATGGAGCTTTACTTGATTTAGGAGCGAGCGTGAATCTCATGCCTCATTCGTTATATTCCAAGTTTGGTACAGGAGAACTTAAACCCACTGCTATAACTCTTCAGTTAGCTGATCGTTCAATTAAAACCCCACGGGGTGTGCTTGAAGATGTTCTAGTTAAAGTTGGTCAATGTGTGTTTCCTGTGGATTTTGTGGTGTTGGATATGGAACCAAGCTTGCAAACTAAGAAAAATGTTCCTATAATTCTTGGTCGACCTTTCTTAGCTACAGCTAATGCTTGCATTAATTGTAGGGATGGTATTATGACACTTACTTTTGGAAATATGGAATTGAAATTGAATATTTTTCATACGTCAAAACGCCATGCATATGATGATGATTGTTTCGTGGTAAATGCTTTAATGAACAATGATGATATCGATATGTGTGTGGACGATGCGATGTATAAGATAGTGCATGATGATGATGTATCAAGTGAGAGTTATGTAAGTGCATGTGATGCTCCATTTTTCGATGATGAGGATGTGGTAACTAGAGATGATTTACCAGATCTGAATATTGATTTTCCTGAATTACATGGTGAGATATTTGATGAGCAGAATGGTATACTGACTGGTGATGTTGATGATCTGATTATGCTTGAGGATGTGAAAGGTTATGATTTGTATGAGGATGTGTGTAATATTTCTTGGAAAAGGATTCCAATTGAACCTCTACCACTTACTTCTTCAACTCCAGCCTTACCATCTCTGATTATGCCGCCTCAGCTTGATTTGAAAACATTACCTTCTAATCTTAAATATGTCTTCCTTGGAGCTGATTCTACGCTTCCTGTGATTATCTCCTCTTCGTTAACCAAAACTCAGAAATCTCAATTGATTGAAGTTCTTAGGTTGCATAGGAGAGCCATTGGATGGTCCATAGGAGATCTTAGAGGTATTGACCCTTCTATCTGCATGCATCGTATACATTTAGAGGATGAAACTAAAAGTGTTAGAGAAATGCAGCGACGTCTTAATCCGTTGATGAAGGACGTGGTCATGAAAGAGGTAGTGAAACTCTTAGATGCTGGTATCATATACCCGATCTCTGATTCTAAATGGATTAGTCCAACTCAGGTGGTTCCTAAGAAATCCGGGATTACGGTAGTTAAAAATGAAACAGGAAAAGAAATCGCAACACGTCAGACTATAGGTTGGAGAGTTTGCATAGACTATAGGAGACTGAATGCTTTGACAAGAAAGGATCAATTTCCCTTGCCTTTTATCGACCAGATTTTAGAAAGATTAGCGGGTCAAGCCTACTACTGTTTCCTTGATGGTTACTCAGGCTATAACCAAGTAGCTATAGATCCTGTTGATCAAGAGAAAACGACCTTCACTTGTCCCTTTGGAACCTTTGCATATAGGAGAATGCCTTTTGGTTTGTGCAATGCTCCAGCTACGTTCCAACGTTGTATGCTTTCAATTTTTGGAGACATGATTGAGCAATTCCTCGAAATATTTATGGATGATTTTTCTGTCTTTGGCAAAACCTTTGAATCTTGTTTATCAAATCTTTCAAGAGTTCTTGCTAGATGTGTCGAAACAAACCTTGTGCTTAGTTGGGAGAAGAGTCATTTTATGGTTAATGAAGGAATTGTGCTTGGTCATGTGATTTCGAGTCGGGGGATGGAAGTCGACAAAGCAAAACTGGAACTAATTTCTAAATTGCCGCCTCCTTCCTCAGTACGTCAAATCAGATCCTTCTTGGGGCATGCGGGATTTTACCGTAGATTTATCAAGGATTTTAGTAAAATATCTCGTCCTCTCTGTGCCTTGCTTGCGAAAGATGTTCCTTTCGTGTTCGATGAATCATGCCTTAAAGCTTTTAATATCCTTCGGGACTCTCTTTCGTCAGCACCTATTTGTCATCCTCCTGTGTACGATCACCCTTTTGAGATTATGTGTGATGCTTCTGATCGTGTCGTTGGTGCTGTTCTTGGGCAAACGATTGATAAATTGCCCAGAGTTATCTATTATGCTAGCAAGACTTTGAATGAAGCTCAGCTTAATTATACCACAACTGAGAAGGAGTTGCTAGCTGTAATCTTTGCCTTGGAAAAATTCCGTTCATATCTTCTTGAATCTAAGGTCATTATATTCACCGATCATTCTGCTTTAAGATATCTTGTAGGGAAGAAAGAACTCAAACCAAGGTTAATCCGTTGGATTATGCTTTTGCAAGAGTTTGATCTTGAATTAAGAGATAAAAAGGGAGCTTTGAATGTAGTAACTGATCATTTATCTAGACTGCCCTTAGATGTGATCAACGATGCAATTCCGATTAATGACACATTCCCAGATGAACACCTTTTTGTTGTTGACCATCCTCCTACACCTTGGTATGCACATATCGTGAATTATCTTGTTACAGGATTTATTCCGTCTCATTGGACCAAGCAAGACAAAGACAAATTTTTCTCTCGAACTAAATCCTATGTCTGGAATGATCCAATTCTTTTCAAACATTGTCCTGATCAAATTATGCGATGTTGTGTACCTGAATCTGAAATTATTTCTGTCTTAACCACTTGCCATTCTCATGCTTGTGGGGGGCATTTTTCTGGCCGGAGAACTGCAGCCAAAATCTTCCAATCTGGTTTCTACTGGCCGACTATATTTCGTGATGCTCATAGTTTTTCCCAAGCTTGCATTAGATGTCAACAGCTTGGTAATATATCCAGCAGAAATGAAATGCCGCAAACTCCTATCATTGTGTGTGAAATTTTTGATGTTTGGGGCATTGATTTTATGGGTCCCTTTCCTCCTTCAAATGGCTTCATGTATATCCTAGTAGCAGTTGATTATGTTTCTAAGTGGATAGAAGCTGTAGCTACTAGGACAAACGATCATCGAGTTGTTATCAAATTCCTTCATTCGAACATCTTTTCTCGATTTGGTCACCCTAGAGCGATCATTAGTGATGGAGGATCCCAGTTTATGAATAGGTACTTCCGCCAAACCCTTAATAAATACGGAATCTCTCATAAGGTTGCCACACCATATCATCCTCAAACTAGTGGCCAAGTAGAGGTGTCGAACCGAGAAATTAAGCGGATTCTAGAAAAAGTGGTGCGGGCAGATAGAAAAGATTGGTCTATGCGACTGGATGAGGCCTTATGGGCTTACCGTACAGCTTATAAGACCCCGATTGGTATGTCCCCATTCAGAATGGTGTATGGCAAACACTGCAATCTTCCAATAAGCCTAATGAATAAAGTATGATTAAATATTCATAAAGTGAACTGGAACCAAGGGACTGGGTGTAGTAACCGCTTGCTTCAATTGAATGAACTAGAAGAAATCCGTAATGAAGCCTATGACAATTCTCTAATTTATAAGGCTCGGACTAAAGCGTATCATGATAAGTTCATTCATCGAAGAGTTTTCAATGTTGGTGATAAAGTTTGGCTTTTTAACGCCAAGCTTAGACTCTTCCCGGGAAAACTTCGGTCTAGGTGGAATGGTCCATTCATAATAAAACAAGTTTTTCCTCATGGAGCATTTGAGATTTGGAATCCTAAATCTGGCTCTATTTTCACAGTGAATGGTCATAGATTAAAACCGTATATCGAAAATCCACCACAGCTAGACCCTATAATGACATTAGATGAGCCGCAGTATCGGTGATTGGGTGTTAACTTCGTTGGGCTAGCGACGTTAAACCGAGCGCTTGATGGGAGGCAACCCATCGAATTCTAGTAGTTGCTCTTTAGTTATTTGTTTTTCGTAAGTTTTGTCGTTTATTTTTTTTCTTATCACTGTGTGCATGGTTGCTGTATGTTTACACCTTGGGGCTGGTGTGAGTAGATATTGTTTGAGGGCAGAATCTAGGTTAATCGGCTTGGTTCTGCAGTTCAGGATGAAAGAGATCGATCTCCATGACTTTGGAGATCGATCTTCTTGGACCAAGCACGTACCTAGGTGATAGACTAATCCAGATCGATCTCCTTACCCCTGGAGATCGATCTCTATCGGGATCCTTGAAAAATAAAAAAGGAAACAGAGCAAAGCAGAGTCAGACTCAAACTCGGAACGCCGGCCTTCCACCGCCTTCCTTACAACCGGCTTTCCTTAAATCCTTACCTCCTTCTATCCTTAATTCCGTTTCCGACTTAGTGTCCTAAAACCTATCTACCACTCTTAGAGGCGGTGAGAACTCTATTTATACAGCCGCGAGCCTCATGTTTCATCACTTCTAACAATAGCCTCGAGTGAGTTCTTCGAGCGTCTTCTCCGGTTCCGGCGTGGAGATCAGCTTCCTCGGCGTTCCAGCGAGGATTCTACTTGCAAGACGTCCACGGATTATACGGTAGGGATCCCATCTTTCCCTTCTTCCCGTTTCTCTTTTCCCTCGCAGTTCCTGTATCTCTACCGGCGGAACCCATGGCTTTTGCCATGGATTCCGACCACTGATGCCGGCGACCAAAGCCGGTGTCCTCCTTATTCCTTTCTCCTTTCTCCTTCGTAGTCTTCTACTTCCTTTCTCTTCTTTGATTTTTCTTTCGTTCCTTCTCCCCATTCACCCAACCATCCCCTGTTTCTATCTCCCGATGAATATTATTCATCTCATCCTTCCACTTACGGGATCTATGATTTTATCATCGACTAAATTAATCTACACATCTATTACAGCCATGTCTGATTCCGAATCTGATGAACACTCCTACAAGTCCCAGGACGCCTTCATGGATCCCGGATCACCAGCATCGCAGGCCTCTGATTCGTCACATGACTCAATCGAATCCCTTTCATCAGGTGCAGACGCCAGTGAGGAACTCCAACTCACCGTTTTTCCGCCTGGCACGACTTCGTCGGGCATATGAACAAAGTTGGCGCACCACAGAGACGGCGGCGCCGCCAGCAGCCTGTTCCACCGCAGCCTGAGCCAGACCTCACACCAGCATCCATGTTTGGACCTGAGCAGCTCACGTTGAGGGACATCTACAACGAAGTGCTTGTCGTTAGTAGACGACAGGATGCACTTCAGCGGGATGTCGCTCGGATTTGCGAGCACTTGGGTATTTCTCCTACAGCTTCAGCCGACGGCCAGTCTCCTGGACCGTCCGATCCTCACCCTGCACTTTAGTGTTTACATGTTCATAGGACTTTACCGAGGTGCATGACTTTTGGGGATGAGCACTGTGTTTTTGGTCGTTTGTACGACATTTTTTGTACTTAGCTCATCTCTGTTCTGGCTTGGCATTTTGATGTATTTACTTACTTACTTTTGATTTTGGGGTGGGTCCTATGGGTGTGCATACCTGGTTCGATGTGGATGTGTAATATGGTGTTGGTCCTTATGACTAAATCTTGTTTTCATGCAGGTGGAAGCATAGGGTAGTTTACTTTTCCTGTCAATGTGTAATGAATGTTTGTACTGCCCTTGGGCTGATTGAATAAATAAAGGAGATGCTGCCCAATTTTTCTCTAATTTTACATGTTTATTCCATTATTTTCTTCTGTGCCATCACGGGGTATTTCTTCTAATTTTCTCCAGGCTTCTGCTGTTATGATCTGCCTTTCATAGGGATGTAAGCCCCGAACATACTTCGTCTTCAAGATTAAATCTGGTTGGCATATGTTTTACCTCTCCCCGAGGATACTACTTTATCCAGGCTTATGACAACAATGTTTCATCAGGTTATCTCTACCCCTTACCTCATTTACGTGCTTGAGGACAAACCCGCTTAAGTTGGGGGTATTTATAAAGTCATGCTTAATATTTTAAGGTAACCACATTTTGTACATCCCTTGAGTTGTGCCAAAGGAAGGAAATTATGAGAGTATTGACAAAGATGCTTGTTTTAGAAATTTATTTTATGAATTATTCTGATACTCGTCTGGTATATAAGGGACAGTAAATTTTTACAATGCCTGATATTACTTCTATACTTTTACACTTTTACCATGATTTGAGGATAGCTTGACATATCCTACTGCACATGTTCACTTTCACATGTCGAAGAGTTGAAATTAGATTCTGAGCCTGAAACTGGGATAGATTTACAGTTCTTTGTCATGTCATAGAAGATACATGAATACATGCAATTTTCTGTTCGAAAAAATAAAAAAAGTATGTGTCTGAAAGTGTAGGGTGTTCAACTTAGTAACCGGGCAGTGTGCCTAGCCAGCGTGCTGTTCGCGTAAAACAGTTGAATTACCTGAAATGAAATGAAAAAAAAGGGGCTTCATACTTAGTAACCGGGCAGTGTGCCTAGCCAGCGTGCTGTTCGCGTAAAACGGTTGAAGTTCCTTGAAAAAAAAAAAAAAAAAAAAAAAAAGAGAGAACAGAGATTGTTATGTGATAAGTGGAAAATATATGCTGACTCAGGAGAGTGATCTTGAATAGTTGAATGTTTGGATATAATGGAGACTCAGAAGCATGTGGAAATTTATTCACACACGGGAATGTTAAAGTTATTTTCGATCATGAGTAAATATGTTGAAGTATTGGAAGTATGTTATGGCATGTTTTGCTTTGCTATATCTTTATGTGACTAGAAGTTGAAGGGTACGTTCATGGGTAATATTTCTGATTCATGCATTAGAGTTGATGATTTTTATGATGGATTTCTAATGGCATAGTAAAGGGGATGTATTGATGTTTGTGGGTATCATCACCGGAAACCCTCAGGAGACTATAACTCCTCCACTGGGGCCACCCAGGGGTTTAAAGGCTTGTTACATATGCTAAGTGTAATCGTGAGACCTACGAAAGTGGCTAGTTAGGTTTACTACTTTATGTTTATTTTTATCTTGCTTTGCTCGAGGACTAGCAAAGATCAAGTTGGGGGGTGTGATAACGCGTGAAAAGTGCACAAATCGCCCCTTTAACTAGGTCCTGTTAGCCTCCGAGCAATGCTATTTTGATGGTCTATTGTGCATTTCAGGTATAAGAGCCTTCAACGAAGGTTAGATCAAGTTTGGGGCTAAAACGAAGTGATTTTGGCAATCCTGCGTGAAGGAGATCGATCTGCATCCTAATGGAGATCGATCTCATTATTCCAGCAAGAAGCGGTCCAGTCGAAGCAAAGGAGATCGATCTTCATCCTGAAGGAGATCGATCTTGGTCGGACGTTTTCCAGATCCAGAGTTCGCAGAACGAAGGAGATCGATCTTCTTCCCTATGGAGATCGATCTCATTTGATGCTGGGAGAAAAATAAAGGGCTGAGATCTAATCCGAGTTAGGGTTTTATTAAGGCCTATAAATAGGTGTTAGGAGAGGATTTTTGGCAGCCACCCATAGGCGAATTTTCCTCTCCTCCTAGGTGTTTCTTTGGCTCTTCTTCCTCCGTAAACATTAGGGTTAGATCTTGAAGATAAATCCATGGCGGGAGCGCGTTATCAACCTTCGCCGATGGATCGTCTCTTCAAGATGAGTAGCTAAATCTTTTGTCTAGGAAATTCTATGATGTAATAGGGAGTTTATCTAGGTTTTTCCTTTGGATCTGAGCATGTACTTTATGATGGTTTAATGGATTAAATTCGGATTTTATATATCTATTGGTATTCTTTCTTATGGTGAATGTGTTGTTTGCTCTTTGTGCCCTAATTTCGGTCTGTCTTATCTCGGTTTTTCCGTGGGTTTACAGCCGAATTTTGTGAAAACTCAAAACATAAAAGTTGTAGATCTCTGTCTTAGCTTTCCAACGAATCTTGAATCGCCTCTTTTCGAGTTCGGATGTGAAAGTTACGCTGAGATTACGATCGCTGGTTTTGAGCTTTGCATGTTAGAGGCTAGGATTAGGACTTGTTCAAGTTGCTTTCATGCTAGAACCATGTTAGATCTTTGGATTGGATTCTAAACCCTAGCTTATGATTGTAGGAGTGCTAGAACCACTGCCTTAATGCTAGAACCATTAAGACCTATGATTGTAACCTACGATTCATTCTTTATCTTTATCGATTAGGCGATCTCAAAGTGCTAGAACCACTTTGATTATTTCCCTACCAATTATCCGCTGATTTGTTCTTCATTTCGACATAGGCTTCTAATGAATCTATGTTGAGTGATAGTGGACCTAGCCGATCTTCTATCAACCCTAGAAAACCATCTTGAACTTATTGAATTGCTCTTATCCTAGGAATGCCTAGATAGCTCTCGATTACGGATTAGAACTTCCTAGCCTTTTCTCTATTGTTATTCTCCCAATTTAGTTTAAAAGACCAACTATCATCTATCTTCCTTAACTTTTGATTTAGAACTATGCACGGTAATTAGGCTTAATCCTGTTTTCCCTGTGGACCGACTCGGACTTGCTACTATCTACCCATAAAGTAGTTAGTTAGTAGTTTGATTATAAATTTCTAATTTTGGCGTCCTTGTTAAGGTAACGACACTTTTCAAGGCGTGTCAAGGACTTGCCCAAGCCCAAGCTTCCTTCCTGTCACCGGTAAGACCAACAATGCCTACCGCTGCAGAGTTCGACGAAGGATCCACGGACGCATCCGTTTGAATTACCCAGGATCCATCCGGAGCTGGTGGTCTAGACGCCTGCGCTGGCAAGCATGATTTCGTATGACCATGGAACTCGTTCGCCAATCTCATAATCCTGCAAGCAATGACATCAACCGAGTCGCCCTTCTCACAAAAAACTATGGCATTCCGATCTTTCCACATCTGTCAAATGCCATAAGCAAGGAATGTTTTGATTCTCTTGGAACCATTTCCAACTAAGGCGCCAATGAATTCATCAAGGTTCCTTAGGGGAAGGCTTATATTCTCTTTACCTGCAATTAAAGAGAAAACCTTGAAAATGAACTCACAACCAAAAATGGCGTGCTCAACAGTTTCAGCTTCCTTCCTGCATCTTGGGCACTCCCTATCTGAGGTAAGCCGCAACCGCCAAAGTGAATCACGAACGGGAAGCTTGCGGTGGAAGATCCTCCATAAGAAATGCCTGATTCTTGGGCCGACTGAGAATCTCCAAATGCTCGACCACAATTCATCCTCTTCAGTTCTGAAATGGGAAAAGGTTTCTTGAATCTGCATCAAATAGGTAGATGCTGAGCACACCCGGCCCGAGCCGTGGAAGGGCCAGCGGCTGCAATCCCTATGGCCAATACTCTGCTCTAGGATGAGATCAACCAGGGAAGGATGGAAAGAGTCCCTCAGAGCTTCAATGTCCCAAGTGCCATTGCTAATAAGAGCTTCAACTTCAAGGCAACCTAACCCATTATAGACATTGAACATGGTTGGCCATCGAGCTAAAGGAATATCCGTGATCCAAGCATCACAAACAATATTGAGCTCGCTATTGATGCCTGGCTTCCAAACAAGCCATTTCCTTAGAGAATCTGCAGCAAAACAGAAATGCTTCCAGTGATTAGAGACTAATCCAGATCCGCTATTGAAAGGAAGGTGTCCACGCAGCTGAAATGAGGTGATGTTTATGTTTGGTAACTGTTTGGATACATCCATCCTTGTAATCCTCTTGTGTGTTGGTGTTTCTTCTAAGATTTGGATTAGTTCCAATGAGTTGATGAGATGGAATCTAAGAGGAAGGAGAGAGATGGCTAAGGATCTGCTTGCGTGTGGAGGATGCGTTAGGCAAGTACCTTGCTTAACTAAAGGATATATAGGAGGGAACCATAGGTTTCTTTTTCTAGCTCTTCTTCTTTATTAATGTTTGGATATATGTATCATGGAAGGAAACGTGCCTTTTGAGAGAAAGAAAACCCAGTACGTCTTTTGGTTAAGGATTGGAACACTTGTAGTATGGCCTTCTAGTTGAATAAAAGGGAAAAAAATAAGATTAATTCTTACTTAATATCCCCAATGAGTTTTTGAGAAAGAAATCTTGGTGCCATGCAAGAACTTATACGGCAGATATTTTCACACTCTTGGGTTGGATTTACCATAAATATAAGTCCGTTAACCGGGCAGAGGTGGAGGAATGGTGTCTGTGATTATATGGAAAAAATTTTGAAACTCCAAAATTTTTAGAGTGAAATATAATATTTATAAGGGTTCTTTTGTAACGTGAAACATGTTACTAAATTTGGGCACCAGAGATAGATATGAAGACCGATCTATTGAAATCAACGTTGTTGAAGAAAATGTGTGCATGTGTCATTGTCTGGAAAAAAAAAAAGACATTAAGAAAAGGATTCGTTTGAAAGGGTCTCAATGACAGAAGATTTTGAAGATGACCACTCTCATAGTCTCATCCAACTCTCATCCAACTTCCAACTATAAGTACTGCTGCGTGTATAGCTTTCAAACTATAGGTTTAGATGGTAGACAGCAGTCAGTTTAAGATTGTCATGTTTCAAAGTTTTGTTTGTCGGCTAAACTATAACTTTGGGCTAGTGGCTTGTACCAAATTTTCGTTTGAGGCATTGTAGTTTTCAAATCTTCAAATAAGTTCATGACGCTTAGATTTCGTTTCATATAAAACCATGAGCGCCGACATCGTCATATGATTTGAGGACAAATGAGTCAAGTGACATCAAATGATTCATTTCTCTCCTAACTTTTAATCGTCATGATCAATATTAGGTTTCTATTGCAACCCTAGTGTTTTTATCACGTTCCCTTTGATGTCCAACGCCAGATTCTTTCCAATCGAAAATTCACCGTTGAGGAATTTTGTAAGCGGAAGGAGGCGATTAAAGGGGGGGTGAGGAGGGCCGTGTAAACTCAATCCCAAATGACCATCGCAATTAAAAGTTAGAAAGAAAATGGGACGACGTCAAAGCTCACGATGTTATTTGAAATGAAATTCAAGTATCATAATTTTATTTAAAAGTTTTTTTTTTTTTTTTTTGTAGAATTGAGCCAAGAATGGCTAGCAAAAGATACAAAAGAAAAAATAACAAAAACTAAGTCCAGCTATAGTAACATAACAACATCCTTAATGACCAAAAGAAACAAAAGGAAAACCAACAGGAGGCTCAGATCTAGGAGGAAAGACCCATGAGCACGACCACCTTTGCGAGCGACCCAAAACTGCAAGTACATCCACCTGTCCCAACAGGTCTCGATGCATGGATTTAAAAATCGAAACCTCAAAACGAGCAGAAAGACTACAAATGTCTCGAAGTAAAGAACAGAACTCTGCCGGCCAAGGCGATCTACCATCAATACAAGCAATCCCAAAACTGACATCCGACTCGACCAAAACTTTTGAGCACCGAAGTTGATTAGCAGCCTCCAAATTAAGCACAACGTATTCCGACTAACTCGGCTTCAGCGGCGAAACCTGCCACAACAACCTTAGACCCAGCCATCCAAAAAGACCCATCAACCCGTTTTATGAGGAAACTAACACCCGCAGAGCCATCCGAAGAAAGAAAAGCGCCATCTGATTGAACAAGGCAAACACCAGATTGATCAGGCATATTAGGAAGGTGACCGGATCCAAGAAGAGGAGAAGATCTCCAGAATTCCCCAACCATTCTTCTAACCCTGGAACACAGCACACCAACATCCACACGCCTGGACTCAAAAACAACATCATTTCTTGCCTTCCATAACACCCAAAGTCCTACACTCACCACTGATTTCATCCATCGAACCTCCGGAGTAGAGGATGATCACTCTAGAAGAAAAACCAAATCCTCAAAAGAAAACCCCGAAGATTGCACAGGGAGGAGGAAGAACCATAGATGGAGAGCAATCCGACAAAGGAAAAATAGATGTAGAATAGATTCAGACTCAGATCCACAAAGAGGGCACCTGTCATCTGAGATCAAACTCAACGCCCAGAGAGCATCTCTAGTTGGCAGACACCCATGTAGAAGCTTCCACACAAATAGTATTATCCGTGGGCTTGCAGGGAGACGCCACAGGTTTAGCCAAAGCTCACGGGAATAATAGGAAACACCTGCAGCCGGTAGGGAGAGAAGGGAAATAAAACAGTAGGCAGATTTGGAGGTCACCTTCCCTGTCGAGCAATAAGTCCAACTCCAAGAATCCTGAGAGCCAATGGGCAAAGTGATGATCTGATAAGCCCTATCCGCACCAAGCAAATGCACCAACAGAGGCTCATTCCAAGACCCGTCAATCATCACATCTCCCACAACCCAGTCTTCTAACTTAACACCCATCATCTCGTCGACATTAAGCAAGCATGGAAGTCTAACAAGAGCTTCATCCCCAAACCAATGATAAAAAAAAAGACTAACTTTACTATTCCGACCCGGGTGAAATAGCATACCTTGACGAAGAAACTTGACAGCTCTGCATATGGCCTTCCAAAAGACTAAAGAAGAACGTCTACAGGAGACGGGAAGCAAAGAGGCTAGCACACCGTACTTTGCCCTCACCAATCTGACCCAGATGGAAGACTCATTGTCCAACAATCTACCTACCCGAACCATAGTTAAAGCCTTCTATCACCTCTTGAAATCCCTCAAACCCAGGCCACCTTGATCAACTGGAGAAACCACAATATCCCAGCCAATCCTGGCAAAGCTTTTAGTCTTCCCAAGCCAAATGAAGCTTTGATGATTTTCTCCAAGCTAGCAAGAACAGTAAGAGAAATATCATAGACTAGACGTACCCATAACTGTAATTCGCCGTTGCTTGTTTTATTTAAAAGTTTTGAATCTACATGAAAGGCACAGTACCCATAACTGTAATTCACCGTTGCTTGTTTTATTCGTGAGTGGACGTTGATGTATGCCTATCATAGACTAGACGTATGTGGTTGGATAAGGAGTCGGTGGATAAATAAAAACAACAGTAAGAGAAATAAAAAAAAAAATTATCCGGTTGGAAAGTGTCAGACAAACATACATAGTTTTTTTTAGGATTAATAACACTTTACTCCCTTCTAGTTTGACAATATGTCAATTTACCTCATATAGTTTAAAACGTGACAAAACGCACTTTTAAGTTTTCAATGTGATCAATTTGGACCCATTCGGCTAACTTCGTTAGCTAGGTTGATGGCAAACCGGCTGAATAGGTCTGTTTGACCAATTTGACCGGTTTTTAGGAAAAAAGGTGAGAGAGAGAGGAAGAGGGGGAGAAGGCCTCGTCCTTTGCTCCGGGGAGAAGGTCTCCTGCGACAACGCTACCGGCCGCGTCGTCGCGCTCGACCTCGCTGGGCTCGGCCTGGCTGGGCCGATCCCCTCATGCGTCTCCGACCTCAGCGCCCTCAAGGCCCTAGATATGTCCCGCAACGCCCTCCTCGGCTCGATCCCGCCGGAGCTCGTGCGGCTCTGGCAGCTGCAGGTGCTTGTGCTCGCCGAGAACCCCGACCTCGACGGCGGCTCCATCCCCTCGTGGACTGGGAACTTCTCCCTCGAGCTCCAAAAGTTTGATCTCAGGCTCGATTTGTTCACGGGAGAGATCCCCAAGAGCTTATTCTGCCTTCGGTCTCTTCGTCACCTCGATCTCTCAGGCAATATCCTGACCGGAATCTTGAGAGATTTTGATTCGCCACTTGCTTCCCTGAACCTCGCCGGAAACCACCTCTCCGGCACACTCACCTGCTTCTCGAACTCAGCTCGATCCCTCACCGTTCTAAGTCTCTCCAACAACTCCATCGTCGGGGGCATCCCGACCTGCATCTCGTCACTAAGAGCTCTCACGGAGCTCAATCTCTCATCTAATAGCCTAAGCTTCAAGCTCTCGCCGAGGCTAATCTTCTCGGAGAAGCTCGTCGTGCTAGATCTGAGCTCCAACGCCCTCTCGGGCCCGATCTCGAGTAGAATAGTGGAGGATCCTGACAGATCGGCGCTGCTGCATCTCGTCACTAAGAGCTCTCACGGAGCTCAATCCCCCGCCCGAGCTCCTTCCACTTCCTCTGGATCCAGCACACACCGCGGAGGTTGCATGGCGAGCAGAGGAGGAGCTGACGTCATCTTTGTTGGAGACGGGAAAAACCGGTCAACGTGAACTTTGCCGTGAGCCTGGCTAACGGAGTTAGCCGGATGGGTCCAAATTGACCACATTGAAAACTCAAGGGTGCGTTTTGTCACGTTTTAAACTATAGGGAGTAAATTGACATATTGTCAAACTAGAAGGGAGTAAAGTGTTATTAACCCATAACTTTTAAATATAAAGTTTCCAAAATTTTGATTTGTGCGGCAAAATTTGTCTACGAGGCTTTTGCAATCAAGACAAATAGGAGAGCTGAAAATGTAGTAGTTGATGCTATAGCTCGATCGTGTCGTTCATCCGGAGTACGGTTTGTTTGGCAACCGGAGGACTGTCGATCGGCGCTGGTTCATATTTTGTAGTCCTAGCCTTTTCAAGACTCAACTCATAAAAAAAAAAAAAGACAAATAAGAGAGCAAATACCCTTAAGATGTGGGGGTTTCGAATTGAATTTATTAATTACTTACATAACTTGTAAAAATGTCATTATAATATTTTATTTATAAGCGACATCAATGTCCTTCCAAATATTGTATTTTTGAATATATATCATCCTTATATGACATGATGGTTATAAATTAACCATCATGTTGTCCTAGGTGGTAGGAGAATGTCCTAGGTGACGCTTATGTAACATGATAATCCTAAATTGAGTGGGTTAGTGGGAGGGAGGTATTGTGTGATTATTAGGGATGGGGTTAGTGGTTGTCTTGTCAGATGACAGGGGCATCACTAGTATATATATCATCATTATATAACATGATGGTTAAGAAGTGCATCTTTTGTTTGTCCTAGCTGACATCCTACGTGGTAGATATATCCTATGTGGCTGCTGATGTGGAGGGATAATAGTGGGGGAGGGGGGGTTAGCCTGCCACGTAGTTATGAGGGGAGATGGCAGTTATCCTGCCAAGTGGCAGGGGACCCCACTAGTATATATATATTAAAGAAAAAGCCATGAAGTTTGTGCGTACACGTAAGCATGCAAGAGCCACGGCGTACACAAGTTTGCAATGTCTCAAATGTGAAATCGATCTGATTTGTTTGTTAGGTAGGGTGTGGCACATTCGCCAAACCTCACTCAAGTCCATTTCCAATTGTGGAATCTTTTGGATTTTGCAATCTAGTGTCGTTGGAAGTGCACTCTGATTGACAATTAACCATAAAAGTTGCACATATATGTCTCCATAAGTTGCATGAAAATCAAGATAGTTGACTATATATATCTAATCTAATCTATCTAATCTAATTCTATATAAGACAGGGTTTTGGTATATCTGACGGCCCATAAGATGTTAGAAAAGTTTTATCTAGCGGTCAAGAAAGACCCCCACCAAATGAGTTCAGTTATTTCTAAAATACGGTTATCTTTATCCTAGAAGATTATGGGGGGTGGTTATTACGTTTCTTATAAACAAGAATATCTTATCTTTCTTTCTTTCTTTAATCCAAGTAAGCTTTGTTGCATTTTTTCATTAAAATATATAAATCATGGATTAATCATGACCAATCAATTAAACCGCGTCAGGTGCACGGGAATTCACTAGTATATATATAAAAGCGGCTGTCTTGGTATTATTTTTTTTAATAGAAAAAATTGAGCTTTTCACTTGACTTATGACGGACAAATATCAATATCCAAAAATCATTTAAAAAAATTAGCACACCTCTAGAAAAAAATTATATATATATATATATTTGTTTACACCATGTTCAACAGGGATCCATATTTTCTAATAAAAATAAATAAATAGTTCTACGTCGTCCATAGCAGGGCAGTGGAAGATCTATAAATGCCAACGAGCTACCAAACATGTTCTGATTAGTAAATTAAATTATTAAAAAGATCATCATGCTAGCTAGTTGGCCAAACTTTCCAATCATCAGCCCAACAAATTGGGCATAAACAATTCCTACTGTCATTTCCCCCCTCCATGATTCAGAGGAGGCTCCAATCCTTCTCCACCACAGGTCCACAGGCAATGCATGCATGCATGCACTTAATTATATTATTTATTGGCCTCACTGGTTACATCTAATTCAATATTCCTGTCTTAATTTAGCAAGACATTATAAAATTTTACCACCCATGCTTCCTTCCTTCATTGGCAAGCATATATGGATCATTACTTCTCCATGAAACTTCCTTTCTAACTAATTCCACTTACTATGTTGTATATATTTTCTTTTTTATTACCTCTAACTTCATAGTGGAAATAAATTTAAAAAAAAAAAGTTTGGTTGGTTGGTGGCAAAGGAGAAAGGAGCATGCATATGCCAATTATATCTTCTCAATTCCTTCAGCAAGCTAAGACACCTACCTCATCATATGTTTGTTTGTGGAGAGACCATCATCACAAAGCTAACACCAAGTTAAATGGTTTGATCCAATTCCAATAAGATATGTAAATGTCTGTTGAACTTAGAAAACAATGGTCTCTTTCTTCCAGCTTTTATTTTTTTCAATGTGGTTGTTAGATTAGGGCTCCTCAGCTCCTCTCCATGTTATGGGTCCTTATCTCCACCTAATTGGTATCACCCATCAATAATACAGCAAGCATCAGTCTCAATCTTAGGTTGAAAGATTGAGATATTATTCGCCTAAGAAAAATTTTAGAAGATAAATAAAGAGAATTGCTAAATAAAAAGCTTTCTAAATGGAGAAATGTGTTCTTGCCTATAACAGCATGGATGCTTTGATTTCAAAATAAAACCTCTTGGATAAAATAAGGAAAGTGAGGAATACGGTGGAAAAAAAACGTGGAAAATAAAAAAAAGGGTAAAAAGAAAGAGAAAATAAGGAAACTCCTGATTGGTTGGATAATGATTCCACGTCAGCTAGCATATGGCCCAGAAGGCGTGCTAAATGTGGGTCCCACTAGTTCCCAAGTTCCCCCCCTCTATAAAATCTAATCTCACACCCTTCACCATCCCTCACTTCACTTCTTCGCCTCAGTACAACAACACACACGCACTCTCTCTCTCTCTCTCGTCTTCTTCTCCTCTCTCCGCGTAAAACGGTAAAACCCAAGAATATACAAAGGCCAGCAAAGGAAATGAAGCGGAGAGACGAAAGCGAAAGGAGAGATTTTTAGAGAGAGAGAGAGAGGAATCACTTACACACTGAACCCAGCTGTGTTCCCATTCACATCTCTCTCCCCCCCCCCCCCTTTATTTCGTTTAAGAATACAGTTATATAGGCCAAAAGGGTCGAGAGGAACAGAGGAAGAGCAGGGGGGGGGGGGGAGACCCATTTGCTTTTATGGCCTCAAATCCCCCGGGCCGTGCCGGCGGCGTGGTGGCGGCGATTTCTTTTTCTTGGTTGCTTGCCACGGCCCTTGCCGCTGTTTCTTATGATGAGAGAGCTATTACCATCAATGGGCAGCGGAGAATCCTCATCTCCGGCTCCATTCACTACCCCAGAAGCGTCCCTGAGGTGCCCTTCTCTTGTGGAGTCCTCTTTGCTCGGAAATGTGGCTCCTTGGCTTGCCCTCTTTTGGCTTTCTTGGGTTTCTTTTGTTCGGGTTTTTCTTGGTTTTGTTCTTTTGCTGATCCTCTTCGCTTGATCTCTTCGTGTGGTTTTAGATGTGGCCAGATCTTATACAGAAGGCCAAAGATGGCGGCTTGGATGTTATACAGACCTATGTCTTCTGGAATGGACACGAGCCTTCTCCTGGAGAGGTTTTTTCCCCACCTCTAATGTTATTTGATGATTTGTTTCTTAATCAATCGGTAAAGATCTCTTTTATATTCTCGGTTTGTTTTTTTTTTGGCAGTATTATTTCCAGGATAGGTATGACCTGGTCGGCTTCATCAAGCTAGTGAAGCAGGCAGGCCTCTACGTTCATCTCCGCATTGGTCCCTATGTTTGTGCTGAATGGAATTTTGGGTAAAATCCAATCTTGGGTCTTGTCCATCATCTACTTTCCAAATGAAAATTTTCAAGATAAGAAGGCTTTGAATGCTGTATCTTCGGATGTTTTTATCATGTTGTTTTCTTGTTTTCTATTTGGTTATCAGGGGTTTCCCAGTTTGGCTCAAATATGTTCCTGGTATTAGCTTTAGAACAGACAATGAGCCTTTTAAGGTGAGAGCATATCCAAGAAATCCATTTTCTTGTCCTTGAACGAAATTTCTTTTCTCCATTTGCTTTTGCTTGCTGATTCTGAGACAATTTGATTATAAACATAAATGAAGGCGGCGATGCAAAACTTCACGGTGAAGATTGTTGACATGATGAAGGCCGAAGGGTTATTTGAATGGCAGGGCGGCCCAATCATCCTTTCTCAGGCATAGACTGCAACTTCCTTTCCTGTTATTTGAGCCTTTGTTACACTTTCTTTCTCTAACGGGATTCAAATCCTTCTCACAAATTGCTTTTGCTTACCTATTGCAGATTGAGAATGAATTCGGTCCGTTAGAATGGGATCAGGGCCAGCCAGCAAAGGTTTATGCGTCATGGGCTGCCAGTATGGCTGTTGGTCTGCACACCGGAGTTCCTTGGATCATGTGCAAGGAAGATGATGCCCCTGATCCTGTTGTATGTGACCATCCTTTCTCCTTCAGTTGGATTCCTTGCTTGACAGCATTTCTTTGTCCTCATATATGATTCTGTTATTGCCATCCTACCATGCACATGCCTTCAATTATCATTCTTTACAACCATGCTTCCTTTGTTTATTCCACTCTGATATTTATTTAAGGACCTGACTCCCAACTATCTGATGTTTTAAGTGTCCACTATGGACAAATGTTTAGTATTCCAGAAATTGTTTACAGGGTCGTTGTCAAGCATTTTCTGTTTATAAATCAAGAATTTAGACTTCTTCAACTTTTCCCTGACATTTTATAGTCATTTCTCCTTGACAGATCAACACATGGAATGGCTTTTACATCGATGATTTTAAACCAAACAAGCCTTACAAACCCCTGATGTGGACTGAGAATTGGACTGGATGGTAACTTGCTTCTTGCCGCTGAAGGATTCTTGTTGATCATGTTGGTTTGTTATATAGGATTGGCATAACCAACTCATGTGCATCGATCTGTTTGTGGAAATTTAGGTTTACAGGTTTTGGGGGTCCAGTTCCCCACAGGCCTGCTGAGGACTTAGCGTTTTCTGTAGCCCGGTTTATTCAGCAAGGTGGATCTTTCATCAACTACTACATGGTAAGAAGTCCGCTAATCTGATTCTTGAACCACATTTTTGGATTACAATTGTTATTGACTTATGCTCATAAATAAGTGGTTTTATTTCTTAGTACCATGGAGGAACAAACTTTGGCCGGACTGCTGGTGGACCTTTTATTGCGACAAGCTATGACTATGATGCTCCGCTTGATGAATATGGTATGCATCACTTTTATGAACTTTTGAAAACAGCCGCCACTATGGTGACTTCCTTGGACACTCAATTATATATTACACCTGTCAGAAGTATTACTTAGACACTCAGGGAATGGGCTTCTGACTTTGAAAACAAGTGGTATGTGAAGTCTACATTGTAGTTGAAGAAATTTACATCACATCCTTTCAATTCTTTAATTGTCATTCTTGTTGGTGTTGGGTCTACATCGACGGGCTTTAGAAAGACATCACACGAACATCTCTTTTGTCTGCTTCAGTTGACAGCTACTCTGCAAACATCTTTTTCTTAGTTCCTGGCATGTACATGATGGTACCCAACTAATGGAACCCAAGTTTTTCACGATATTTGAAAAACATAATTTTGTACAAGTTTTCCAACAAGTCTTTCAAATTTGTTCACCAAGTCCTATATGACACCACTTTAATTTGTTAAACTAGACTACGTGTCCTGTCATCATATATCCCTGGCTTGCTATTTTCTGAGTTATGTATTTTGCAGGTCTCCCTAGGCAACCAAAGTCGGGCCACTTGAAAGACTTGCATAGAGCCATCAAGATGTGTGAACCAGCATTGGTTTCTGGTGATCCTGTTGTCACGTCGATTGGAAACTATCAAGAGGTATAAATTCCTAGGTCTTTCTGTCAATTTGTTCATATTTATAAAGATGTTGGTCTGTTGCTAACTAGTTGCATTTTTTGTTCAGTCACATGTTTTCCAGTCGAGTATAGGATCGTGTGCTGCATTTCTCGCCAACTATGACTCGGGCTCATATGCAAAAGTAGCCTTCAACGGCATGCACTATGATCTTCCTCCTTGGTCTATCAGCATCCTTCCTGACTGCAAGACCACAGTTTTCAACACTGCAAGGGTGAGAAAGATTTTGAACATAGGGCTGGTTCTTACTTAAATGTTGTTCACTGCAGAGTAAAATTTTGCTGCACTATAGTTGCCTTCTTCTCTCAATGAATTACTATATTGCAGCCAATCAGTTACAATCATTTCCAAATAAGAGATACAAATTAGTCAGAATCCTTCGAGCCATTAAATTTTTCAAACCGATTGTTGCTTCTCTCTTCACTGTGATATAAAGCATTTTTTATTCTTATTAAAACAATTCCCGCATTCACTAGCAGTTCTATTGGCCAATCATAAACTTTATTGTTCCTCATGACTTACTATCTTGCGGTTTTCCTCATATCAAACAAAGAATCATCTCCGAGCTTGGAAATTTTTCTTACCTTGACTTGCCATTCTATAGGCAAACATTTCAGGACTAACTTGCATGGCTTTGTGCTTATAAGCAGGTAGGAGTGCAGACCTCGCTGATGAATATGGAAGGAGTAGGAGGCTTTCCTTGGGTTTCATATAATGAGGACATTAATACCTTTCATGACGATTCATTCACAACCGTTGGTTTGTTGGAGCAGATAAATGTGACGAGAGATCAAACAGATTATCTTTGGTACACGACATAGTGAGTATCTTGTGATATTCCCCCAGTTTCATGCATTTGTTCTAAGATTATCATTATGCTGTGACTTATGACCTCTGTTCTACCTCTGACTACATCGTTTCCGTTTTCAGTGTTGACATAAGCCAAGATGAACAATTCTTGAAGAATGGACAGTATCCTGTTCTTACAGTGTTATCAGCTGGTCATTCTTTGCATGTTTACATTAATGGACAACTAGCAGGTTCGTTGCTGTGGTTCTAGTATCAAGTGACACTGCCTAATGAAATCCTACGATAGTGTTCCCATTCCTTGTCTCTTAAAATTTCTCTCTTGTTCTGCAGGAACTGCATATGGTAGCGTGGAGGATCCTAAAATCACATACTCTGGGAACGTGAAGCTGTGGGCAGGCAGCAATAGGATTTCCATTTTAAGTATAGCTGTTGGGCTCCCGGTTAGTTTATTGAATCCTTCATTTGATTTTTCAGTGATATCAAGAATCTTATTTATGAAAAAAGTAATAACAACATGCTGATGCATTTTTTTATGTGGATCAGAATGTTGGGGAGCACTTTGAGACATGGAATGCAGGGGTTCTTGGTCCAGTTACACTGAATGGTCTCAATGAAGGAAGAAGAGATCTCACGTGGCAGAAATGGACTTACCAGGCAGGTGTTCCTAACATTTTTATGACCGTACCTCTAAATTAGACCTAGCAGCTTGATAATCAATATGTTCTCGTGCAGATCGGTTTGAAAGGTGAGTCTTTGAAACTTCATTCACTTAGTGGAAGCTCATCTGTGGAGTGGGGAGATGCTTGGAAAAGCCAGCCCCTAATATGGTACAAGGTGAGGACTATCCATATAATCCACTTATCATGCTAATGTGTTCTTAGTTGGCGCAGTTTATCTTTTGCTTATAAAAGTGAAACCGGTTGCAGCAAATTTTACCTTCTTTTATTGGTTTCCTTCAGGCCTTCTTCAATGCACCAGACGGGAATGGGCCATTGGCTTTAGATATGGGCACCATGGGAAAGGGTGAAGTGTGGATTAATGGACAAAGCATTGGCCGCTACTGGCCTGGATATAAAGCCTCTGGTACTTGCAATGCTTGTGATTACCGTGGAAAATATGATGAGACGAAATGTCAGTCAAATTGTGGAGAGGCTTCTCAAAGATGGTAGGTGACTTCTCCTCGCTGATAGAATTCAAAAATGCAGTTATAATATCGTCCATGAAGGTAGCTGAAGGATGATTATGATTATTCCCAGGTACCATGTTCCTCGTTCGTGGTTAAACCCAACAGGGAATCTTTTGGTTGTGTTCGAGGAATGGGGCGGGGACCCTACTGGAATGTCCATGGTAAGGAGAACCATAGGCAGCGCCTGTGCTGATGTTTCTGAGTGGCAACCTTCAATGAGTAATTGGCGTACAAAAGACTATGGCAAAGCGAAAGTCCATCTAACTTGTGATGCTGGAAAGAAGATCACAAATATAAAATTTGCTAGTTTTGGGACTCCTCAAGGAATCTGTGGCGGTTTTTCAGAAGGCGCCTGCCATGCCCATGAATCATATGACATTTTCGAAAAGGTAGGTCTTTCGAACATGCAAATAGCTCCTGTCATGCTGTATAGACTTAGCTGGCAAAATGCTGTCAGGTTCAACTGTTAGGTTCGGTTGTTGCATGACTCATAAGTCTAGATTTCTTCTAAGGCCTTAATGAACCAAGTCTGGACTTGTTTATTGCAGAATTGTATCGGCGAGCAAGCATGCGCAGTATCTGTTGTTCCTGAAGTTTTTGGAGGAGACCCCTGTCCAGGAACAATGAAGAGAGTCGCAGTGGAGGCCATCTGTGGTTAATTGCCTGCAGGAAACCTAAAAAAGAATACATACTTTATACATCTCGATACAGATTCTAAGTTTTCATGTCAGCTTTACAAAGCAAAGATTTGGAGGATTTTTCTTCTGGCTGATCGTGATGTTGCAAGAGTTATGACACACTTATTGGTCAGAGGTTACCCATATAGGCTGCAAGAGAAGAAGAAGAAGAAGAAGAAGAAGCTACTTATGTACATAGAAGCTATGTATTAGACAGTTTGGTAGAACCATAGATGGTTGTTGAGCATTGGGATATTCTACAACCCAGTCTCTGCTTATTTCTGGAGACCACCATAGGCAAAATTCAAAGCAAGAAGGTAGAAGCTACACAGGGCAAACCCTTGGCTGGCAAAAGATTGGATACCATTTGGTTAAGAAACATAGTTTATAAGGCTTGACCTATTGTAGTGTTCTTTTTTTTGGTCCTTGTAAGCACCAAAATAGGCTTTTATTAGTGATTTGTAAGCCAGTAAGCATCTTGCTTATAACTGTTACCATCATATCGTTCTTTTACAATGTTTCCTAACCCATCAAAGTTATCCTCGCTCTTGGAATTGGGGTTAAGGTGGGAATCGAGAATTTTATTAAATAACTAATTAAGTTTTGAATTTATCTTTACATAGATATGAGTAAAAAAATATTTTAATTTTATTAAATCATGATTTTCGAGATATGACATGGATTCTGAGACACACATTCATGACATAATTGACTTAGGAATATTGATGTTAATCGGTACAACATCAGAGGTATCATTAAATTAAATTAATATATTATTTTTTAAAATATGATATAGTCGAGAATATATATTATATTTTATATATTGTATTGTATATAATATATAATACCTTTTATATGTTATATTATATTATTTAATATGTATTACATGATATAGTATATTCTATATATTATAATATATTTGTGGCACAAACATTAATGCATCTATATATTAAAAATTATAATCGAAAATATAAATGAGAAGCTTAATACTCATGAATTTGAAAATATAAGTAAACTATATCTATTCATATTCCATCTTTTATATCATAACGTTTTTTCCTATTCTAAATAATCATTACTGATTTATTCTTATTTTTACTTAATTTAAAATTTCATTAATCCGGAACATACATACTACCATACAACCAAACGCGCTTCGGTGGTTGGACGGAAGGGAAGGCAGAGATGGTTTGGCATGAAGTGAAGGCAGTAGGCTGCTGGAGGTAATGTGGAAAGCTACTCATCAACAGCCTTACAGATGGAGGAGAGGAGACTGGGCCCTCTTCTTCATTGTACTCATAGCTATACCCTTCTGTTCTAATGTGCCCTTTTGAGCTGTCCTACACCCATGGTATTAAGTTACTTGCATCAGCTTGAACCCGCTCCGTTATAGGAAAGGTTTGGACTCTTGCTGCCTTTTTTAAGGGACACTATTATAAGGCTCAACTATAAGCCAAAATAAAAGAAAAAAGGCCATTATTATTGCCGGCCACGTTCATTGCTGTGGGTCAGCCCATTACACCACCATTGGCCCATGGAAGAGACGGTTTGTATTTTGTAGTCTTGAGTCTTCATATTTACATGGGCTCGGTGGGCCTTGCCATGATGGGCCTACACTGCAAGACAGTTGTGTCGCCATTACCGAAGGCTGGAGCTTTGCTTTGGCTATCCAGTTGTGCTGCGTTTTAATGATTCAACTGTTCTATTTGGCTTCATGCATGAGAGTTGAAAACCAGGCCACTTATATAATTCCAATTCGCTCCGCAAGAGGATAATTAGTTTGTATATGCTGAGAAAACAACTAATAAGCAGAGCTTCTGAACATAAGTTTTACGGAGCTTCCCTTTAAGATAACTGTTCTGTTGATACTCATACTGCTGACAAGACAAAAAAATGCAGTCTATACGATGACCAATTTAGCAGAGATTACATTAGAAGATGAATTCTGATGCTCAGTTGCATGATGTAAAAATTTCTGTCATGAGGAAAGACTTTCGGAATTTTATTCTTAACATGACCAGCTCTTCTGGATCTACATTATCAAAGCGGAAATCCAGTTCTGCTGAAGATAAATCTTGAAGAGAAGCAGTGGATATTTTTATGCACAATACTCAAGAGTTCAAAACAAAATTTTGCTATCCTGAAATAAATCCTGATTAGGGAGACACCTCTGGGTTCTGATTAGCAGCATAAAGCTTGTCCTTCCAAGCTAACAGAAAGCAATGCACTTCAAAATTCACAGCTAGAAGAAGAATGATGCTAACCTTGCTGGATCGGTGAAGCTGCAGTTGATCAATCAAATGTAGCCCGGCCCATCGTTATTACACTCAACAGAACCAATACAAGGCAAGCATATCTATCAGTCTGAGCCTAACAGATCAAAACTACTTTACATTTTGCATAGTCCTATCAACATACTGGATCACAAAGAAAGAAGCAGACATCAAAGAGAACAATTCTGCATCTTACAGAAGCCAAAGGAAAGAACAATGACCAAAAAAATCTTGCTCGTCACACAGCTAGCTCTTCAACAGCACATGCAGTGGCAGCAGCCTTACCCTTTCGTCCGTTCAGACAATGGGTTGCCTCTCTGACTTTCTGATCTAGCACCTTCGGACTCATCAGGATGTTTCGCAGTTCAGTGGTACTCATGTCCAACAGTATGTCTGTGATCCTCGAGGCATGCTCAGGCTTCATATACAAATTCACATTAAGTACATGGTAAAAATGAGAGTAGGAAAATGATTACTCAACGGAGTAGAAGTAGTCACCTCAAGTCTCTGAACAAGTGGGTAGAGCAGAATTGCAAGCATTTGCTTCTGCCGACGAGGATCTACTTCTGCAAAAGCTCTTTTCCATGCCTCTGATAGGTGAAAAGTTGGCCCGGCAGAACTGCTGAAGGAGTTTGGAGCTTCATAGTAACCAGATTGGCCATTTCCATTCAGCTGCATCGGTGACCTATACAATTGTAGAGCTTCATGACTGTAAGAATTCCCAGATAGAACATTTGTAATCTGCTGAAATGGAGAGCTGAATAACTTCGGAGCTTCATAGTAATTCTGAGGATTCGCAGATTGTTCACTTCCAGTCAGCTGCATGCAAAAAGGACAGCAGATCAGTTTTTACCAGAGGAAGTCCACAGTTCTCAACATTTCAAGCCAACAACAACAAATTGGGATAGAACATGACAGATGGATCAATGCCTACCACTGGGTGAGATACAAACTGGAAACCTGGATTCTTGATAAACTGAGCCTGATTACTGAAAAAACGACCCAGCCCAGTTGGCTGAAACAAGAATGGCCGGGGTTTACATGATGAGTATCTGGGTACAATACTTTGCTTCAGAGACTTAAGGCGTTCATCTTTGGACTGGGTGATTGCCACATACAGGCACTTCTTATTGAGCATGGTCCCTGGATAAGAGGAGTTTAGCGAGAAAATTCGCCTGAAGAGTTTGATAAACTCGATAGAGTAGCAGAATGTAGGATTTGGTTACCATTAAAAGTCGCCACAGCCTGCTTTGCTTCCTCATGAGAGGAGAAGCGGATGAAGCCAAATCCCTTATGCAGTCCATTTGCTCCATACATTACTTTGCTTGAAAGAATTTTTCCACATGCAGAAAAATGCTCGAGCAGCTTCTTCTCATTGACCAAGCCATCAAGATTCTTCACGAAAACATCGGAGCTCTAGGAAACAAGGTGATCATGAGTGGTTAGTATATCCAAAATCCTCTCAGACAACAAGCAGAAAGTGATTCAGGATACACTTTACCTGAACTACCTGAAGCGTTTGAAGATGTTGGTCATGTCCATTTGTGAACTGCTGCTTTAGCATCCTTCCACGTTCAGCTTTTTTCTGTGCTGGTCCTACATATATGGTCTTTGATCCTGGAATCATTTTCATAATGTTACTTGACATTCTGGGCGCCTCCTTGAGCAACCACAGAAGGAAAATTCCATACAAAGAGGAACTAACAAGGAATTTTACCTAGCTGTGAACCACTCATGGCATCCAAGGCCTTCTTGGCATGTTCTGGCAACTCAAAGCTAACAAATCCAAAGCCTCTTGATGTGCCAAGATCATCTTTCATGATAACAGCACTGTTGACTTTACCAAATTCAGAGAATTTGCCTTGTAGAATATCCTCTGTGATGTCAGGATCTAGATTCTTTATGTACAGGTTGCTGAATTGGGGCATTTGAGGTTGCACTTCAGGTCTCACTTGCCTTTCATTTCTTTTGACAAACTTTGATACATAACTGACAACCATGAAAAGTATAGAACCAAAAACGAGGTATGAATCATGCATGCAACCAAATTAAGAAAACAAAATGGATAAAACTCAAAAGCATAGAGATGAACTGTTAAGATAAAGGCCACTCATCATCCCATAACAGAACAAGATTTAGCCTTAGATTATGGTCAACAAATGAGTAAATCCAACACCAAAATTAAAACAATAAAACGCTCACAAATAAAAATATAGATGCAAACTCAGAAATTAGACTGAAAAAGATGCTCACAAGAACCATTGAGTAGATTAGAAATGCAAACCCCTCGATTATATCCATAAACTAGAGTCATCTAATAGTATAGAAACAGATTGATCATAACATTCCTGGATAATGAGCAAGAAAAATAATAATAAAAAAAGAACCCTCGTAGGGAACTAAAAGAACCAGGAAATCAAATCAGAACATATAACCAATAGTCTTCATCAAAGAAAAAACCCAAATGAAACTACAAGAATCCAAACTACTGAAGATGAAAGAAAGCTCACAGCTTCTTGCTCCCCCCATCCAATGTCTTGCCATCAAGAGCTCCAATGGCTGATACAGACGCCTCCTCAGAGTCCATCTGCACAAACCCAAAACCCTTGCTCTTCCCCTCATCATCCAATGCCACCTTGCAAGAAACTACTGTCCCAAATGACGCAAACAGAGCCTCCAGCTCTGCACCACCAATCCATCCATCCAGATTCTGGTTTCAAAGAAGTTTTGAGTTTAAAAGAACTCAGGAAAAACCACCCAAATTTTATCAAGAACAAAATAAAAAGAGGTAGAAATAGAAACGGCTCCATACTTTTACGAAGAGATTGCCGAGGCCGGTCTTTCTTGAGTGAGGGTCGCGATGTGACCACATGATCCTCATGGGCTTTCCTTTTAAGAATGCGTGATTCATTTCATTGAGAGCCTTCTCCGCTGATTGAGAGAAAACAAACATATAGAAAAGTACTGCTAAAAAATCAAAGAGGCACCATAGATTCTCAATCTTAAATCAGAAATAGGAATACGATACAACCCCGATACCCAAATCATTTACCAAAGGGAACAGAAAATAGAACAATAAGATTCATGAGAAGAGTACGATACAAACCCTAATGCCCAAATCCCTGATCGCTAAGATAAGATCAAACCCTCGATAGGAGAGATTCCGATGAAGCTAAAGAAATCGACAAACCAAAGAGATGGGTTTCAGAATGAGATGAGGGGTACCGAGAGAGTTGGAGGAGAAGTTAACGTAGGCGTAACGTAAGGAGGCGCCGGTTCTGGCGTCGCGGCACACTCGGGCGGAGGAGATTCCAGCGAAGGTCGCCATGAGGTCCACCTCCGTGACACCGGCGTCGAGGTCCCCAACGTACAGAGAAGTCTTCGGCTGCGTCACCTCCGCCGCTTCCTCCTCAGAGGCCTTCTCGTTCTCACCCATCTCTGGTTCTCCGGCGACCGGCGACCGGCGACGAGGGTTTCGATCTTCTTGAAATCTTAGAGAGAGAGAGAGAGAGAGAGAGAGAGAGAGAGAGATGTCGGAGCGCGGGAAGGAGTGTTGGTAGTTATATAGGGGTTTGGGGTTGGTTTAGAGGGGGGAGTGGACGGTTAGGATTTGATGGAGCGGGTGGAGTTCTTTGATGGGCGAATGCGCATCTTGACCGTTGATTTAAGGCGGATCGACGGCTGATGGCCAATTCATGATTGGGCCCCACACAATAGGCGTCTGTTATCAAGATAAACTCATTAAATTTTGGATCAAAATAAATAGCGACTAATCATAGAAAATATAGTTTGTGATCTATTATTGATGCAAATTCATGATTAAAAACTATGAAAATTTTCACCCAAGATTTAGCTTAAAAACGTAAACCTTTATTGATCATATTATAGAAGAGCTAATCACACAATAGGAAACTATATAGTTCAATATGGGAGTTATAGTATAATACCACAAACTCAATATATCTGATTCATTACAAGTTTAGCAATGTATCCAGGTATAAAAGCCAGCGATTCACCTTTACAAATGCTGGCCAAATTATATAACACCAATCTTTGGGGATTATTTAAACTGGATCAGCCAAAATTTTCTACTTGAGAGAGAGAAAGAGAGGCATCAGCTAAGAGAGAGTGATGCTGGTCTCTTGTGTGACTTAGGCTTGCCATGGGAGCTCTTCAGAACCTCTGCAAATTTCTTCAGCTTGCTTTTCTCAGGAACATCGGCACCCTGGTTGCGAAACAATGTTGTCAGATCACTCTTACATCGTTCGCCTTTCAGCCCTTTAGCTCCATCTAGCTCGGACTTTGTAGTTCTCGGTGTATCCAAAGAGTATCTAGTGAAATTCTGATGATTACCTGCTCTTTTCTGTTGATCAGCAGGAGCATGCTCTGCTGTGATGCACGAATAAGTGCTTTCGTTCGAACGTCCTCCTAGCATCTCATCAGACGAACAAGATGAAGTAGAGAGCCTTCTCTCCAAATAAGTATCACCCTTAGGAGATCTATCTACTGAAAGAGCTCTGTTGCCAAGAGGGGCTTTCCCCAGTACAAGCTTCTTAAGCTTGCTGAAAAACTTCAATTTGCGAGAAGTGGTTTGCTTGGTACCGGAGAAGGCATTGCTGGAAGTATCTAAGTCGCCATTGGATGCTTCAGAAAAGATCGAATAATCATCTGAATCAAAGTCCATTAGATCTATGTTTGTTCCATCTATGCCAGAGTTGGCATATTCGAGTATGAGTTGCTTGGCTTTCGCTTCTGACATGGGGCTCAATTTCTTGCTTAGATCCCTTGCAAGTGTCTTCCCTGGAGGGGGCTCGCAATTCCTCAACTCATACCGGAGGCAAGCATTGATCCACCTTAGATAGACCAGCTCCTCGACGTCTGCATAACGATCCGTTTGAAGCTGCTCAATATCCATTTTCAGCTTCCCATTCTCTTCTCTCAGCCGATTCGCTGCTTCCAATCTTTCTGCCTGTGATTGAAACGCAAGATTAACCCTCATCTTGAATAATATCATTGAGGAACATAAGTGTTTCACAGCAAAGGTACACAAATAAGTGTAAGAAACATGTCAGCATGTTAAATGGAGGAACCCTTTCTTAGGAAGATTTGGAGTCTGTCTGCGCTCATGGGAGGAGTCATTTTTATGCATATACCTCGTGAGGCAAATGCTGTTACGGACGACCTCGCACGTCGGGCCAAACAAGGGGTGGCCGGACATGTGAATACCCGGTAGTGAGGTTGATGTATGAGGAGTGGAGTCATGTATCTCTTAGCCTTTTGGCTCAATTTATCAAAAAAAAAAAAATGTTAAATGGAGGAACAGAAAAGACCCAGGTTTGATTTGTAGGAAACGACACAAAAATTTTGAACATAGATGAGACCACAAAGCCAGATAAGAAATTTTCTAGAAAAATTCAGAAGCTAAGGATTTCGAAATTTTTTGAGAAACCAATTGCGGAGTCCTGTGTTTCTGTTCACTATTGCTAATTTTCTTCTCCATAAATTTAACAAACTAGTACAAAGGAAATCACTATCAGTAACCAAATTGATCAATTAAAGACTGTTGCTCATGTATTTAAGATAGAAAAAAACAAAGACAACCATGAAATCAGGATCTATGCATGCTATAAAGGAAAGCAGCAATCAATCATGATTAAACCAAGAGAAATATCTAACAGAACTCATGCGAATTACCTCAGGACTCTCAATAGCTGAAGAATTGGCCATCTTTGTGTCCTCCAACATATGCCGCAACTCCAAATTCTCCATCACCAGCTGTGAATTTGCAGTTCTAAGACTCGTAACTTCATGTTCCAACTCAGCCATCTTCCCCACGGTTTCGGTTTCATTTCCGGGATCGTTCTTCTCGCGATCTTGCAACAAGGCAATCTTCTGAGTAATAGCAGCAATCTTTTCCTTTGCCTGCTCTCCATTAGACTTCACCATCCCTCTCAGAAGGTTGATCCTCGCCTTGGCAGCCTCCAGCTCGTTGCTTAATTTCGAGGAATCGGCCGCCTGAGACCGAAGTCTCTGGTTCTCCGCTTGCAAAGATTCAAGCTTCATGGAGAGGAGCTGAGACTCCACCGTGTTGATCTTTACCCGGTTCTGTAGTTCTCTCACAGCCTCGTCCTGCTCTTTTAATCCATAGTACTCGAGCAATTGGACCTCAAGGCTCCTCTCCCTCTCCCGGAGAGACCAAACCAAGTGGCCAAGCCTTGTGATCTCTTGCTCCATCGCGATCTCCTTTTTGTAATCCGATAAAACTATCCTGGGGATCGTCTGGTTGATCTCCGGTTCTTCGCCCGCTGACTCGAACCCTTTGGTTACTATCTGGTTATACTCCGGCAAGAGGAATTCATCATCGTCGCCGGAACTCTCAGCGATAGGAGTGATGGTGCCATTAATGATCTTCGCCAGTTCTTCTTCCTATGATTTCAAAATAAGAATACCCAAAATCAATAAAGATCACGACAAGCCCGACAAATCGAGACAATTTTCTAATCGAAGAAAACAAAAATAGCTGTCCCAGGATCAAAAGTTCTTACGCTTTTCATAGCAAAGAGTTCGTCTTTGAGGCCACCGGCCGCACAACCGGGGGTCAAAGGCGCCGCCTTTCCACCAGACTCCACCTCGTCTCCTGCTATCGGATCAAAACCAATCATGGGCACACCTCGAAACGTAATAAACCATCTGAAATCATCATGTTAAAAAGTGATTACCTTTACCTACGGTAGGGGGCGGGGGCAGAGGAGGCCACCGCCGGGGCTTAGGCCGGAGAAGGGAAACGAGGAACCCGGCGGCCGAGATGACCAGAACTGCAGCTAGCTTGAGAAGCAAAGGCTTCATCACATCCCTCCTAGCTCGCACCAACTCTGACTCCATCGCCAGGACTCCATCACAAACACACGAACACTAGGATGACAAACAAGAAAAGGGGAGGCGGGACTGGTCTTCCGGCTAAATGGGCATGGAGAAGGGCCCTGTTCTCCTCCTCTGTCGTCATCTACGAGCACATGGCTGGTGAAAAGAAGCGTTTTTGATCACCCATCTCGTCTCTTTCTCCTTTATATGATCGGTGGCTAATGATCAATGACTCAATGGTGGGAAAGAGGCAGGAATGGAATACTATGAGCGCAGAGAGAGAGAGAGAAGGGAAGGAGAGTGGTTCTATTATACTTCTATGCTATTGGATTCTCTCACGAGAGTCTCGCTCCTCTCTTAAAAAGATTAAAGAGTCGTTTAAGAGTGGGCTTTGTTTTGTTTTTGTGGGAATGACGTATGATTCGTGGAGGAATTACGTCGATACAGCGATCAAGGGGGTCATTAATAGCTGTAGAACAGGATACTTTATATTTGAATGCGTATAGTATAGTGTCGGATACCGATACACACCCGATACACTCAAATACGTGATACGTATCCATTTCGATTATCTATGTCAACAAAACACGTAATTAATATTCAGAAGTTAGAAACTTTTTTTTTAAGTTATTTGTTTTTGAAGTTCCTTCTTCATGTTTATGGAGATGAATACATTGCTATTAAATATCAGTATTTTGGTTTTTAGAAATAACATAGATGAATAATTTAAAATTTAAATGCATTTTTTTCAAATTTTAAACTTAGTATGATATTAAATATATATTAAATGTATTATTATATTGATGTATTCTCGTCGTATCCGTATCCTAATTTTTCAAGAATTGCTATATGAGAGTGTATGTATCGTATCATACCCGTGTCGTGTATTCATATCTGTATTATCTAGCTTCTGGGTTTTGGGAATTATGATGATGTGGTGAAGAAAACATTATTTTATATCATCATTTTGAGAAATACTATTCTATTTTCTAAGGTTTTTTTTTAGGGTCACTCAACTTTGATTTGGCAACTAATGGTTCGACCGTCTATGTTTGGTTTGCTACACAGGATAGAGGAATGTATAGCAGCTTATACATGATACAGACTGTGCAAATATTGCTTTGCAATTTCAGACTGATTTTTAACCGAAGACCAATCGACCACGATACAATGCTAATAAGAGCCAGTTGGCCTTGACCAGGCTATGTGATGTTTTGATTTACCTAAATTAGTTACCATCTTGAGCTAAAAGGTAGGTCTTAATTCGTATGTGATATTGGTATGGTGTAGCAAGGTAGCAATGTAATCGTGGTCCTTAAATCTCACACGTATGTGATTGCAAAGTCGAAGTATTTGATTTGATGCCTAAAAGGATATGCCTGTCATAAAGTGTTTGTTCCCTGGGGATTGAATAGGAGGGGAACATTCTGATTTCTGGGTGTGGGTCTGCCATATTACGTCAGAATTTTCTAGTCAGATTAGTAATCATATCACTTTCAGCGGTCTTATTTTTCTTTTGATGAAATGAGCCAAAGACTAGTACAAAATGTTACATTAAACAATCCAAAACCTCTACCCTGTTTTCACAGGTCCAACAGAAAGGCAACCTGAAAGATCGACAAAACCGAACAATGCAATCCGCTCTGACATTACAATCTCTAGAAACGTGAAGAAAAGAAATGTAGTCAAACTGAAGAGCATGCAACCAAATATCTTTTGCTATACCTTGTACCTCCATTGGCCACAACCGCACCCCATTCAAAATCCTGATCCCGTCCAGTGAATCAGACTCCACCACGAAATCTTTGATCCCTCGAGCACAAGTAGCCCGCATAGCTCGATCGATGGCAATCATCTCGCCTTGAAGAACAAAGCCATTCCCTAGTGGTGCGCCAGAGACCCATTCCCATCCACAATCCCCTGCTCCAGTGACTGCAGAGGAAGCCAAACTTCTCCAGGAAGGTACTGAGCCGGTGAAACCACGCCCGAGGTGCCTGTTTGAGGCCATAAAGTGCTTTCTGAAGGCGACAAACATGGTCAGGATAGCGGGAATCTATGTAACCCGGAGGTTGCTCCATAAAGACCTCCTCAAGGAGAATGCCATGCAAGAAGGCATTTTTGATATCCAGTTGACGAAGCGGCCAGCCGGCTGTGATGGCAAGGGAGAGTACTAACCGGACGGTGGCAGCCTTGACGACTGGACTGAAGATTTCCGAGAAATCCAAGCCAGGGAGTTGGGTGTAACCTTTAGCAACAAGGCGAGCCTTGTAGCGCTCCACGCTGCCATCGCGACAGAGTTTAGTGCGAAAGACCCAGCGGCATCCAACCACATTTTTATCCGAAGGGCGAGGAACGAGTACCCAAGTTTTATTTGTATGTAGGGCGCGCATTTCATCATCCATCGCCGAAAGCCAGACAGGTTGCTTGGAAGCAGATACGAAGCCTTTGGGTTCCTTCAGAGCCAAGAGAGATTCGAAGAAGGGAGACTCCGGTAGGCCTTTGATGCAATGATAGGCCTTTGGTTTGAACACACCGGCCTTTGATCGAGTGATCATCTGATGAGAGTTGCGCGGAGTAATGACAGCCGTCGGTTGGAGAGGAGAAGCCGGGGGCGCTGAGCTGGTGGGGGGGGGGGGAGTCCTCCTCTGGAGCCGGTGGAACAGGCGGAGGACAGGCATGAGGGGCGGGATCCTCAAGAGCACAAGGAACACAAACGAGGGATCCAGAAGCTGAAGACAAAGAACCCGACGAGCAGCCTGTAGAAGAGGAAGATGGCAAAACAGGGGAAGCAATACCTGCGGTATCCGTAATGTCGGAAAAAGCAAGGAAATCGCGGGATGGCGATGTAGGAATATGAGCAGAGGAAGCAAAGGGAAATACATGCTCGTCAAAAGTAACATGGCGAGAAATATATACTCGATCAGAGGAACGATCGAGACAACGAAATCCCTTATGCAATGTACTGTAACCAAGAAAAATGCAAGGTGCGCTACGAGGTGCAAGCTTATGGGAAGTATAGTCTCGCAAAAAAGGAAAGCACACACAACCAAAAGGATGAAAAATGGAATAAGGGGGTGGCTTACCATACAGTACCTCATAGGGAGAGATGTCATCGAGTACAGTAGTAGGCAGGCGGTTGATGGTGAAGGTTGCTGTGCTGAAGGTTTCGACCCAAAGATGCAGAGGAGCCTGAGCATGAAAGAGCATGGTTAGGCCGGTTTCCGTGATATGGCGATGTTTACGTTCGGCTTGTCCGTTTTGGGAAGGAGTATAAGGGCAAGAAACCTGATGCTGAATGCCAGAATCAAGTAAGTGATTTTTAAAACGGAAGTTAGTGAATTCAGTCCCACCATCACTCTGGAAGATTCGGATTTTAGTGGAGAACTGATTTTCAACAAACTTCTGAAAGCGAAGAAAGGTTATGTAGAATTCATCCTTGGTTTTTAAAGGATAGAACCAAGTAAAACGAGAATAATCATCAACAAAAATAACATAATAACGAAACCCCATTCGAGAAGGGATGGGAGACGGACCCCATAAGTCACAATGGACTAAGCCTAGAGGAGCCGAATTTCTGTTGGCGTTGGGTTCAAAAGGAAGCCGACGGCTTTTCCCTAGTTGACAACTATGACAGATATTAGGGGAGGGAAGAATAGATGTAATAGATAAAATACCAATTTTATTCAAAAGAGCAATTGTTTTAAAGGAAACATGGCCCAACCTGGCATGCCAAACATCAAAAGAAGCTCGTGGCTTATTGGGTTGCAGTGAGGCTAGAAGGGCTTGGCGTCCACGCTCCAGCACATACAGTCCATTTACGCATCTACCGGTGCCCACTACCGTGCCCGTGATGAGGTCATGTATAGTGAAGCCCAAATCAAAGAAAGAAACAGAATAAGGATAGTCAGACGTCAGTTTACTGATGGAAATTAAATTTTTTGAGATCTGAGGAACAACAAGAACATCTAATAAACGAAGAAAAGAAGAGGGTGAAGAAGAACCGGTATGAGTGATAGGGAGAGAGGCACCATTGCCTACAATGACTTGATCGGTACCAGTATAGGCATTCGCAGTGTCCAAGTGAGCAACGTCATTCGTCATGTGAGCGGAGGCACCTGTGTCCGTATACCAGTCCGAAGCCAGATTGTTGGTAATGGTACACGAGGAAAGAGCCTCAGCAAGGTTTGCAGTGGGAGAACTCCGATCATAACGATACCAGCATCTGTCGGCAGAGTGACCGGATTTCTTGCAGATCTGACAGGTAGAACGTGGGGCGCTAGGATCTTGAGAGGAATCAGCGGAAGGAGATGGTGGACTGCGGCCGCGACCACCGCGACCTCCTCTGTGATTGCCACGGGGAGGGCGACCACCACGATGACCAGAGAAACCCCCGCGTTCAGCAGTAAACGCAGAGACAGTGCCAGTGGTGTTCTCAATGGATTTGATGAAGATATCATAGCTCTCTGCCTTGGGAACAATGTCCTTGAAGCAGGGGAGACTGGATTGAGAGAAGAGAGTCGTAGAGAAGGTGGAGAAGGCCGGACCAAGTCCACGAAGATACCAATGAGATTTGTCGATATTGTCGATCGGCCGCCCCATCGCAGCAAGTTGATCGCAGAGGGCCTTGAAGGCCTTCGAGTACTCAGCAACACTCCGATCGCCCTTCTTGATGAGTTGAAGATCATCCTTGATGCGGAGTTCCCGAGCTTTGGATTTGTTAGAAAATGAATTTTCTAGGGCACTCCATGCTTCATGAGCCGTGTGCAAGCCAAGAACCTCGGCCATCGCCTCCTCCGGAAGGGAGGAATAGAGGAGGCTGAGGACCAGGGAATCGGTTTGCTGCCATCCGAGATAGAGAGGATTAGAGACAGGGACATCGTCAGAGATAAGAGTAGAAGGAGGGGGGACGGTGGAACCATCAACATGGCCAAGAAGGTTTTGGCTAGTCAGGAGAGGAAGAACCTGACTTCGCCATAGAAGGTAGTTGGTAGAGGTTAGTTTGATAGAGAGCAGATGGACCATGGTGTTGAAGGAGAGGGAAGCAACGGAAGAGATGCTACCGTCCGAAGCCATAGATCGAGGGAGGTCAATCCGTTAGGGCATCTGATACCATGAAGAGGTTTGTGAAGCGTAGAAGAAGAAGAAGATTTTAGAATAATTGGTGATCCACTGCTTTATTCAGCATATGGATCAATATCTTATTTATAGATGAAGCTGTTACATAGTTATAGCAAATAAAGATTTTACACAATCAAGACTGATTCTAATTGATCTGCTGTGATTGTGTGTTGGAGATATCTTTCACCAGATATTCAGGATTTGATTCTGATCTTGGTGTGGATCTTTCCTTAACACCCCGCTAGACTAAAGCTAGGATCAACGGAGGCGTCCACACGTACCACGGCAGAACCTCTCCTTCGCTCAACCGAGTTCTCCGGTACAGAGCGACCGGCCGTAACCTCCTTTGCAAGCCTCATAATTTTTCAACGGTCTACTATTATTATTGTTATTATTATTATAAGTATTATTTTTTGTTGTTATTTTAGAATTACCACTAGGCCTGGTGGTGGCGTATAGTTGTCTTTTATTAACGACACGTTTGGTTGGACATAACTGTCGGGAATGGAATGGTTAAATCCTGATCAAAGCTGCCGTTGTTTGGTTAGACATTAAACTTGGGAATGGAATGCTTCATTCCTGACAAGTTGGGAATGAAACTATCCCATCTAATAGCCCGAACTCCCTTATTCCATTCCTGACGGAATGACGGTTAATGGCGGTTATAAAATAATTTGGTTGTTTATATCTTATTCAAATTTCATTCTCACACTTATTTTTATATACCAAACACTTTCAAGCATGATTTTCAATCTCATTCCTTATGCGAACCAAACATGCCGCATCATTCTCATTCTACTCTTCATTCCCATCTCAACTTCATGCCAGCTTTCATTCCCAATCTGTCCTCCATTCTTTGTGCGAACCAAACGTGCCATAAGGGTGCATTTGGCAACTCTGAATCTGGCGAATGACCTGAATGAGGAATCTGTGGAATGAGTTGAATTTGGTGATTCTGTGGATTTTTGTTATGTTGTTTGGCTGATCAGTATGAAATGAGTTGAATTTATTGAATTTGTTGATTCTAGCGTTTGGTTTGTCTGGTATGAACGAGTTGAATCTGCATATGTTAAAAATAAAGATGTAGATTTTATTGAAATTGAGACTTGTTTTTTCTATAATAAGAACAATACCCATGAGACAAAAATAATTATCAACTCATACACGCCTCTGCGTATTCTGGTGGTCGATTTATGCATCGGTCGTTGCTTCAGTCGTCTAACTCAAAATACAACCGTCAAACTTTACGGTCAATCCACACATCTACCATCACATTGATCATCAACCTCTGTAATAAAATGATGCATCCGGAATCCAGAATCCAGAATCTGTCACTTCGGATTCCTCTCATTCACCACATCGTACACGATCCATACGCCCTAAAATTGTTGGCCTTGTTACAAGAGAAGACCTAGCCAATTGTGTTGTATTATTTGATAGGGACTGGGTTGGCTCCATTTGAGCGGATCGGATCCTACACGCGCTGTAAACGTAATTTACAAGCCAACTCGTCAGGATGTGGTTTGTTTGGCAAATGATGTCCAGCAAGTTATTGCTACTTTAATATATAAATTGGACCCAATTTTAAGCAGGTCATTATCGAGTTCATACTCGTTTGGTTTTCTCATTTGAAGGTGATGGCTCCGACCAGTAGAGACCTAAACTAAAAGCCCTTCTTAAGGCAGTCCGGTCTGTGATACATTACTAATAACTCGTTCATGCATGCATACGTGTATGCCTCTCTCTAAATTGAAAGTTTCTTATAACATCACAATAATGCTTTAATGGGACCTTTCGTTCTTAATTTGTCGTCATGTCTTTTTAAAGTATTCAGCGCTATCTAACGTGACTATATGGCTTAATCATTCATGTTTTAAAAAAAAAGAAGAAAAGATTTGGTTGCTTGCTAAATTAGTATATCTCAGACTTTGAAGTTATTAATTTTTTTTTTTACAATCACAGTTAAGCACGTTATTGAACATAAGCCGAGATAAAGAATCAAAGTCAAACTAAACTAATCTAACTCCGACTAATTAGCTATAACAATGCCGACCTAATTACCCATAATAAAGCAATAGCAACTAAAAGAAATAAGCTATAACAAGACATGCACGTGAGATCGTTTCTATTGTCACTAGACATCCCTCAGTGGGGTAGACCCCGGTGGGTGTTTATGCTGTTTAATTGATGTATCTCAGTCTTTTGACTTATGTCTTCAAAAGAAAAAAAAAAGAGTAGCTATCTCGGATTAGGCTTGTGGACCTAGGAAACCACATGAGCTAGACACTCATTAATTTATGGCGATCATGTGTGTCGCGCCCCGACCCGCAGAGCGCACCCGGGCCGGGGACGCGAGGGGGAAAAACCTACAACTACAGCCTCAATTGGCGGAAACAGTTGAGACTACGGCCAGCTGACGGAAACAGCTGCCAACAGGCACAAGCGGAAGCAAGCTACTACAACATCTATTAACAACTATTACAAAACGGTAATAATAGCGTTAAACAGAGTTTAGTACAACAAGCTACAAGGGATCAACAGTCCCCAAAAAGAAACTACAACACCCACCGGGGTCTCCGCGAAGGCGCAAATAAAACCATCCTGACCCTCAGACATGGTCAGGATCCGGCGCACTGCCACGAGACGGCCGCGGGGGCAACACGGGAACAGAGCGGCCACCTGCACCTGCAACAAACACAGTCCAGGTAGGCATGAGCAACAGCTCAGCAGGGTCCTACTCTACCACCCTCGCTAAGAAGGCAAACCCAACGAACCAACCCTGAGGCCAAGTACTGAGGCTTGCCAAGGACCCCATCAATCCCGTCACTAACCCGAAGGATTCCTGTCCCAAGTACGCCCCTCCGACAACCACTGCTCAGGGGTGGGCAACTCCGACAATCCCTGACACAGGGTGGACATGACGCTACTGGTAGGACACCCTTCCCCAAGCGGGATCTCCACACTTGGCGGAACGACCGAGGTTAGGACTACCATATCTCAGTACTCCAAGCCACAGAGCCAACAGGACCCCTAACTCCTGACCCAAGACTAAGCCTAGCCAGGGAATCCATCGATCCCATCGATGTCCTCCCCCCCCCCCCAAGGTTCCTGTCCAACCTACGTCCCTCCGATAGCCACTGCTCAAGGACTGGGCTACCTCCGACGGTCCTTGACACAGAGTGGGTCGGACGATACTTGTAGGACACCCTTACCGGGGTAACGGCATCCCACGCTTAGTCCTAGATCACCGGAGTCCACGGGTCAACCCCACCCAGTCCAACCTAGCATGTCTAATGCACAGGAGCAGGGCAGGATATGAATAAAGCGGTAACAAACAGCATACCAAGGGCACACCTTCGGCCCATTTATACTAACCACTCCCGAGGATCATGACTTCCTTCGGTTCATCATAAAGCGGTAAAAGGGCATAACCCATGGCCCATTATTCTAAGCATTCCCGAGGGTTCATTACTCCCTCGGTTACCCACAAAGCAGTAAACATAAGCAATAATGTAAAACATAGAAGCCCCAAGGGTAAAACCGTCAAAACCCACTTACATGCGAAGCCCCGCGGGCAAAGCTCTTAAAAACCCTCGCTGTGACTAAAGGATCGATCCTCACCAAGGGAAGGATCGATCACTTAAGCAACAGTGAGCTTCTCTCACAGTCGAGCCAAAGAAGATCGATCATTCCTCCTAGGAAGATCGATCTTTTTGGTGACAGAGGGCGCCCTTAGTCGCACCAAGGAAGATCGATCCTTCCTCCCAGGAAGATCGATCATTCTCGGGACGAAGGGTATCCCTGCTAACCCAGGCCCCATGATCGATCTCCTCCCATAAGAAGATCGATCATGTGCTGGGCGCAGCAAGCCAACACCAGAAGACCGATCCTTTCTCCCTGAAGGATCGATCACCCAAAAATGGGTTCCGGCGTGCTCCCGGCCGGAGAACCGCCGGAAAGCACAACCAAACATCACCAAACTTGGTGGGCTGGTAGATCTGAGTACCACGAGGCTACTCAAGGCCTCAAAACAGGAAACCAACATCTCCACAAGGAGATCTATCAAGAACAAAACCCGGATTTAAACCCTCAAAGCTAGCCGGAGTTTGGAGTGGGATCCCTACCTCCTCAGAGCAGCTTCGATCCACGAAGCCTAGCCAGGGATCTTCCTCGCCTCGCCACGAACCCAACGAGCCTTCAAGCTCCAGGAGAGGTGGCCGGAGGAGGAAGAACGGAGGAGAGAAAGGGGCGGTCGGAACAGGGGAAGAAGCAGAGCATCCGCGGGAAAGAAGAAGAAGAGGGGAAGAAAGGAGGGGGAGGGGAAGGGGGTAAGGCCGGGGAAAGCCGGAGAAACCGCGGGAAAGGCAAAGGAGGGGAGCAAAAGTCTCCCCTCCCCTGACAGGGGAAGCGACGGCCACCGCGGTGGCCGTCCTTCGAAAGCCACCGACAAAGACTTCCAGGCACAGGCAGGATCGATCATCCTTGCATGCGGGATCGATCTTGCTAGCCACAGGATCGATCTCCACCCCTAGGTGATCGATCTTCTGAGCCCTGAAAGACAAACTTGGGATGGGACACAGGCCCAAGTCCAGAACCCCCAACCTCGGGTTCAGCTAACCTTTCTAACAACCACAAGCACCAAACAAGGTCTGTGTGTGCACACCCCGTGTGAAACGACCGCCAAGGCGTAATTTCCCAAATTGCCCTTGGGTCAAAAACAAGCCAAAGGAAAAAGAGGGGCAGGTCCTCACAATGTGTTCACCAGATCTTGGTTAATTAACGTCTCTAATTATGGACAGCAATCTAATGGTCGGCAATCTACTTAATTGCATGTAACACTCTAAGGAACGCTTTTTAATTTGTATATCAAAGAATACAGTAGATATATATATATATAGCTCTGGCGGTTCTCTTGTAGCCACTAATCTGGTTCTTTGGCCACAACTTGAAGAGGTTCCATTAATTCCAGTGGTCTCAGATCATAACTATGTTCATTAATTGTGACAGCAATTGATTTCTAACCAAAGTCCAACACAATTTTTTTTGCCTAACTTTAATATCGTGCATTTTCTAACTCAACAAAAGAATAAAAAAAGGAAGAAGAAATTAAGGAATCAACTGTAGCTAATTATAGACAAAATTACTAAACCACCTTTAACAATAATGGGTATTCTATGTATTTCTTAAGCTTATGTCTTAATGCCAACATGATCTTAGCCATTTCTAAACTTCGTCATGTATATTAATCATGATTAAGTCTGTTAAGTGGAGAGAAATTAAAGGGTAAATGATATATACAAGTACACAACCCGGCCTATATTTTCAGGGGGTTTTATGTGATATTGTCAGAAATTTAATTAGGGGTGTATCTTGGGGGGGTGGGTCTCTGATATATATTAAAATCTTGATTATTTGAGAGATCACGTGATATAGAACTATAGAAATACAAGCTAAAAATCCTTATAATTATTCACTATATATGCAACCCTGCAATAAAATCCAATATTCCAAGTTTCAGAGCAACCTAAAAGCCGAACCTAACGAGGGCTGGGAGTTTTTATTTTATTTTATAAGATGAGCTGTTAAGATTTACAAATATGAACAAGTACAGAATTAGTTATCAAACTGTTAGGGATTTGGTGGAGATTCAACTAAGATGGGAGATCACCAAAATACAACTAGAAAAGGAGACATAAGAATTTAACGTGGAAAACCTTCCTGCAAATCACCACAAAGGAAAAACCACGGGAAGAGAGAAAACTTCAATATATGAGGAGATTTACAAGACTTAATCCCTCAACTCTCACATATAAATCTCTCTCAACCCTCCCAAAATACATTCACTCAAGAATGCCCAACTTTCTATCAAGCCCCCAGACCTCTCTCTCTAGGGTTTCTGATATCAAGCACCCACTAATTAGGGTTACACACTAACCCTATTTATATCCACTAATTAACCCACACTCGGATTAATCTGAACCCTTGATTTTAGCCCGGATGCCGCAAAGGATCGATCTTCTTGAATGAAAGGATCGATCCTTTCATTCCATGGAATAGACCGCCCCGACGATGATCGATCCTCTTGAGGATGAGGATCGATCATCCAAATCTGTGCTCTCTGTCATGGAAAAACTCGTCTGGGAGGATCGATCCTTTCCAGCCCAGGTCTTTGTCATGAGAAGAGGATCGATCCTTTCCAAGCAAAGGATCGATCCTTTGTCTTCCTGCAGCTTTGTTTGTCCAACGCCGCGCGTCCTCGTCGTTTCTCGTCGACGTCTCTCGTTGATGTCTCTCATGGGGAGGGTCCCAATACAAACAACATAACCCTCACTCATTAGCATGACTAAGAGAACATCCTCCCGGTTTTGTGACACGCTCGAACAACACTATCGCCTCTCTTGTTATATTTTCTAGAGATATAAAGAAAAAAAACAACGTAAAAAAGAGTAGAGCATGCATCCAAATGTAGAATTAATTCTCCTCGTCAAAGACGTTGGGAATTAATTCTTTCTTTTTGTTTTTTTGAGAAATTCAGCCCAAAGACTAGACAAAGTTTAGAGAATAATTAGAATGGTACAACAAATTAGAACTATACGAATGTATGCCAAACCCAAAACAACATTTTCACAAAAAAAATTATCATCTTCAAGACCTTCAAAACCCAACAACATATTCACAAGAAGAACAGAATCACCACCAAGACCAACACAAAAAAAATTATACCATCCAAAACTGATAGATATTTGAAGATGGAGGTAACCCCACTACTCACAACCAGGAGATGGAGCAGATTTGTTGTATCACCGCCGAAAGCATAAAAAAAAATTGTAACATCATGAAACCAAAGTAGTAGAGGTAGAACTCATATAACAACACCACCCACCACTCATATTCATATCCAACTTAAACTCGTAGAATTAATCAACGAAACTCGTACGTACTCTATCACATCTAAATTAAGATCACTAGATTGTCTCTATATTTCATGCACATAAGAAGATAATTAACGCGCGCGCGCGCGCGCACATATATAAGAGCATGCAAGAAACGAGCTGCTAAATTAAGAAATGGTGTGGCGAGTGACAGATAGAGAAGTGAGCACCCATAGCTTCGAGCATGGCCACCCTTCATGCAAGAAAGCACCATGTGTGCTCACTCTCTTCTGTCACCCTCCTCTTATACCTTCCTCGATCCCGTATTCTTCAAATGAAACCACCGAAGCCTATCAAGCCAGCCATTACTCCTATAGCTCCAGCCACAAGTGATTGCTTAATTTGGAGATCGAGATTCTTGTTCAATGGGTGTTTCTTGCTGGGTTTTGGGGAAGAAGGGTACTTAATTTACTGGCTTTAATTGGATCGAAGAGTTGTATACATACATATATATATAGGAGAGGCTATAGCTTATGGCTGTGGGAGGTTCAGCTGATCAGTTTGAATGGAATAACTGTGTGGGGTGCATCAGTATGGTCTTCATTGGCTCATCAGTATTTATCCGAGTAACTATATATATATATATATATATATATATATATATATATATATATATATATATTAGCTATATATTCCCACCTAGCTCCCCCCCACACAACCCACTAATACTAATATACTATCATATATGATTTTATAGATACGCATGCAACTGATACTACCATAGTTTTATGTATTCTCTCAATAGTCTATGGTGAATTATTTGGAGAGAGAAGGAAAAGGAGCAGGAGAAGATGAGGGTTCTCCAGTAATGGCGCAAAAAAGCTGAGTTGAAGGATACCTCCTTTTGCCACCATTAGCTTAGCTAGAAAACCTCAGCTAGAAAGCAAATTAATGGAAACGCTGATCAGCATGATGAGTATCTTTTCTCTTAAAAATTAAACATGCACGTTCATGATTCCCTTCTTTTACGTTTCCATCTCTCCTTGATCATCCAATATATAATTCGTAACCCTAGGGTTTAATTAATGCAATGAGGAGGAGGAGGAGGCGGTGAAGTGTTTTTGGGTATAGCTAGAAGACATGATTAGGGTTCTTTAATTTGGGTTAATTCCTTGGTTCGATTCTCGTGCATGCACTCTCGTGGCAGTGAACAACACGTACGCGTCGAAGAGAGAGTAGAGATCGAGAGACGACAAGGAGAAACAATTTACGTGGTTAGAGAAATTTTCCAAGAGTTTTTTTTTAAATTTTTTTTTATTTATAAGATGAGCCCTTAGGCTAAGTAAATATAGTAAGTTGCAAAATTGGTCCCAGGTTAAGCTATAAAGCAGCGGAGACCCCCAATCACTCGACCAGTCAAACTCCCTCCCTAATCGTTGATAACGTCGAGCAACTGCATCATGACGTGACATTACAATCTCCGAAGATGAAGAGGAAGAACACATATTCAAATCTTAACACAGTGGACCATATCTCTCTAGCTATCCTCTCTAAATTGGGTGTCTACCCTCTTAACTCCTTTCCTATCCTCAAACACCAAATATCATCATTTTACTATTTTTATCCTCATTCCTCCTAAGCTCCTACCATCACCACTCTATTTTTTTTCTATCCTCATTCTTTAACCCCACCTTTTCTAACCTTTTCTAACCCTATTCCTCCTTGACCTCACTTTTTCTAAAACTCATACCAAATATTTGGACGACTACCAAGAAATTGGACTCTAATGCCAATGATTTAAACAAAGGGATGCTATGCTGCCTTCTTCAAGGCTTTCAGCAAGGCCAACATCTCCTTGTGGAGTGATGCCTCCCCCACCACTGGTCTGGTTTCCTGTTGGCCATACAAGAGTTGAGGGTTACTACTAATTACCACATTCTCTCTCATAGCTGCTTCGTGTTCCTCTAAGACAATCATAGTCCTAGGGCACGTCTTTTACTGAGCATATTCGTCTCATTATATTTCACTTTATTCTCCAATTTACCAAACAAAGTGTTAGGAGTTACAGCTGATCTTATATCTCTTTTAGAGCATGTTTGATGGGGTTAATTATCCCCCATTAAACTCATATTTATCCCCAAACATTAAAAGTAATAATTACTATTTTATTTTCATTCCACCTACCATCACTACTTTATTTTTTTTCTATCCATGTTCCTTAACCTCATTTTTTCTAATCCTATGTCCCATTAATCCCAATTTTTCTAACCCTATACCAAATATCTCCCGCATGTTTAGTTGGGTTAACTGTGAAGTGGAGTGGAGTGGAGTGGAGTGGGCTGATTGGACTCAGTTCAAGCACTTTGTATGTTTGGTTGGTTTCCAAATTAATTAGTGTCTTTGACTGAGACAGAGTAGTTTGCGCAAAAAGACCGATTTGGCTCAATTAAGCGCAAAAAACCGAAGAAGAAAAACACCAATTAATTTGGCCTATGCGTTTGGAGTCCGACTCACGCATTAAAATGTTCAAAAGGTATCAATCGAATCTTTGTTCTGACCAGCATGGATGAGGTGGCTACACCAGAACCCACCACGTGGAGCAAAGCCCTGTCCGTTGAACACGAGAGTCTGGACTCTGGCGTTTGAAGTGTCGATACGTATGCGGTCAAAGCCCCGTCCATTCAAAAACTAGAGTTCGTGGCCTTCGAGCTGTCCACGTATGAGGACTAGTTTTATAAGATGAGTTCCGTCTAGGTGGTAGTGGAGCCGTCGCTACTGTTACGGCGGTTACGAAACATAACGGAAGGCATTGAAGAAAGAGAGTTAGCTCCACTTTGGTTCGGAGTTAGGATTAAGAGGGTTACGAGGAATATGAGATAGAAAAAATAAGATTAAAAAATAAGGATAAGAAAAAATAGACATAAATGTGATAGTGGAATAATAGTAACCCGTAATTATTATTTTAATGTTTGGTAAAAAAAAAAAGAATAAAATAGGTAACCCATTAACCCGTTGCCAAACAATGGCTTAGGGTGCGAATCCAGACTTCGTAGGATCCGAATCCGGCCCGTTAAAATCTCCCAGACAAAAGGAGCCATATCCGAACGGTCGGGCCGCTGCGCTTCTCTAAACCAACCATTTCCCGCCACGTGGATACTCTACGAGCGCTATCCCTCACTGTTCATGCGGATGACGCTCGCTCCCCCTGCAGAGTGCAGACGTTGCTGGTCTTCTCTCTCCCACGCCCTCTCCATGCTTCAGCCACCTTCGTCCTAACAAAACCCTAATCGACATCCAAAACCCTATCCCTCCTCCTCCTCTCGGATAAAACTCCTTTTCAGAGCCCTAGAGTTGGAGCACGTTTCGATAGTGGGAGGTGGAGGCATTGGCGATGGAGTGCTTCGGCTGCAGCAGCTCCCCGGCTCTCTCGGTGGCGTCCCACGACTCGACGTTAAGGCGGCGGGGGTTTTCAGCGGTGGCGGCGGCGGCGCTGGAGTCGATTCCACCGAGGACGACGTTTAGGTCTGTTCGGCTTCATCGGGCTTGTGTTCGAGCTGCGGGAGGTGGACGGGAGGGCAGAGGGTCGGCGGCGACGGCTGTGGAGCTGGGGGAGGAGTTTGCGGACGATGAGGATTATGTGAAGGCTGGGGGGAGTGAGATGTTCTACGTTAGGATGCAGGGGAGGAAGGCTATGGAGAAGCAAAGCAAGATAGCCGACAAGGTGCTTTTTTTTCCCTTCCCTAAATGTCAAAGAGCATAGCATTGCCTTTTGATATGGACTTTTAGTCCCTTTGATTCTTTCTTGATACTTAGGTTAGGATCCAAAGTTCATGTTTTCTGGTTATGTTCCCCTGTTTAAACCGACCCCTTGCACTGTATGATGGAATGCATTGTTTGTCTGTGTTTGTTACCGCCAAAATCTAAATTTTTCCACGAACGTTGTTGCAGGAGGAATGTAGGTGAAATGCGTCTCTTTAGGTTTCTTGATGCCTTTCTGTTCGTGTCAATAGGGGTTTGTGAAGCTTATATACATTTCTTGACGTCGATTAGAACATCACAAATGCACCTCCAGTGCTTCTTGGAATTGTTCATGCATCACATGTGGGTTACACCTTCTCGCAGATTTTGCTCCTGTTAATCTCGATGTCGCATCCCATGTATCTTGAGCTAAAGCAGTTGGGCTGGTCCCTCAGCAAATCATCCTTAGCTCCAGAGAAAAACATGATACAGTTTACTGTCCACTATGATACCTTCACCCTTGACCTATAGGGCGAAGGTATGCTTTGCTTGGTTACCCCCTAACATGGAACATGCTGTTCTGCTCAATGCATTCCTCTAACTTTTTATAATCTTCCCTATTAAAACTCTTGTTGTTCTGTTCTGTTCTGTTAAACTTATTTCAGCCGTGTGAAATACTTCCTAATGTTCATGATCACTAATCGTTAAAACGTTTTTGTGTTCCTCTTACTGCACGCGTGCCTTGCACAGTGAAAAGCTTGTCTAGATGTATAGTATGAGATACAAACTCTAATTAGATCACGTTCCCTAAAAACTGTGTTGTTTATGTCTTTCACCTCCTAGAGAAACAAAATAGATCTTTGCAAGTCAAACAGCCGATATCAGGTCCCATTGTTTCTCTTCTTTGCTTTTTATGGTTGATGAATGTTCAGTATATTTTTATCCCAATGGTCAAATATGGAAATCTTGATGGAGATAATTGTGAAATTTTATTTATTCATGTGGCTCAAGTGATCCTTTTTGCAGCTCTCACCTATATCTGTTGGGGATGAAATACTGGAGCTGATCGTGATTGGTTGTGGTCCGGCTGGTCTCTCACTTGCCGCAGAATCAGCTAAGATGGGATTAAAAGTTGGTCTTATTGGTCCAGATTTGCCATTCACAAATAACTATGGTGTATGGGAGGATGAATTTATAGGTATTTATTTGACACATTAAAGCTATGGCTCTGTCGTCATACTAGAGAAAATAATTCTTACTCTAAGTTGAACTCTAGCAGTTATTTAATGTGGAAATAGGATAACCATTTTCAGATGGATCTGATTTTGTCGGTAGATAGATAACCAATTTGCATATATACTAAAATGCACAGGTTATTTAAAAAATGGGACTTGTGTGTTACACTTAGTACATGACCTTAAAGTAAGAATAATTATTGTCTATAACTGAAATTTATTGATCAGCTTCATGCTGTACTATATTAGACTTAATCATTACTTATTTTTCTTCTTTCAGATCTTGGGTTAGAAAGTTGTATTGAGCATGTATGGGAAGACACGATTGTGTATCTTGATAGCAATGAACCCATTTTAATTGGTCGTTCATATGGTAGAGTTAGTCGCCATTTGCTGCATGAGGAGCTGCTGAAAAGGTAAGAAATAAAAGCATGCGTGTATTTTCATTTCATATTTCATGCAGAAAAATGTAGTGGAATTGATACTGCTTAATCTTTCTAGGTGTCAGGATTTTGGTGTCACATATCTTGATTCGAAAGTGGAGAAGATAATGGAAGCGATTGATGGTTGCAGCATTGTTGCTTGCGAAGGAGGGCTTATGGTTCCTTGCAGGTACCATAGTCTTTTAAAATATAGCGTCTTCGTAGTGTATGCCTGACTTCTAATGTCACAGGCTCGCCACTGTTGCATCTGGAGCAGCTTCTGGAAAACTTCTGCAATATGAGGTAGGAGGTCCTCCTGTTTCCGTGCAGACAGCATATGGCGTGGAAGTGGAGGTAGGATATTCTTTTCATGTCTCTAACTCATGTTATGTTCTTATGTTGCCTCTACTACCATTTTAGTTGCGTCTTTTCTTGAAGCCTTTCTTTCACAATAAATCAATTTGCTTGAGAGAACAGGAAAGTCAATTTCAACTTCATTGTGTTTGTGGATTTGACGCTTCATGACTACTTTATTTTGTGCCAAATTGATTTTCTTCCATGCTCATGGTCCACTACCAAGAGACAATTAAAGAGACTGGTATCAAAGTGGATGATTGATTCGCATTCAGAGTTCCTTGTAGCTATTGGTGATCAATTCATAGATATATCAGGTATATAGATAAAGCAGGAATATTTACTGGCATGCTTAAGACAGTCCTTATTAAGCTGGTCCTATAGCTTTGAGATGTCTGTTATCCTTGAGAGTTTTGACCCGTTCTAAGTTAAGTGAATGTGCATGAGTGATTCAGGAGAAAAGAAGACTTGGTCAACATCAGTGTCATAAAAAATATCTGTGACAGTACATTGCAATTCAACAACTTTATAGCATGTAAAATGGTCAGTTTCTTGATAACATAACTTGCATGATTCGCAAATAATTTCTTTAGGCTTCAAAGATCTTGAACATGAAACTATAGAAAAGCAAACAAGAAGGCCATGCTTTCATTCCTAAACTTCAGAATATTGCTTAAATCACCATTTAAACCTTGTTAGACAACAACTCACTAACTCTATGGAATGTGAAATATGCTATACTCAGAAAAGCTCTTTTTTATTCTCACCTTGATATTTTTTCCGCTAGAAGTGTATTTATGATATTCCTTTTCTTTTTCATAAGCTAAAAGCTCGCTCAGTTTTAATTCTAATTTTCAGGTGGAAAACAATCCATATGATCCAAGCTTAATGGTTTTCATGGACTACAGAGATTATGCGAAAGAGAATAAACAATGTCCGGAAGCAGACTATCCGACGTTTCTTTATGTCATGCCTATGTCATCTACAAGAGTTTTCTATGAGGTATGTGTAAGGTTTATCTTAACTCTTAAAAGCATGTTTTGGTTTGAACAATGTAGGGTAACTGTATTACTGGATGGCTGCAGGAAACTTGCTTGGCTTCAAGAGATCCCATGCCTTTTGATCTTCTCAAGAAAAAACTCATGTCACGCTTGGAAACCATGGGGATCCGAGTAATAAAAATTTACGAAGAGGTAAGCAGTCTAGAAATGCTAACTTCAGTTATTCGATTGATGTTCTGCCTTTCCATCCTGCAGAGAAATTAACTTTAGAACTTTGTTAAGATGTAAGTCTGACCTGTGTAGGAATGGTCTTATATTCCTGTTGGTGGATCCCTGCCCAACACTGACCAAAAGAACCTTG
>OY986970.1:1498864-1543258 GCA_963920575.1 Narthecium ossifragum | reverse complement strand
ACCCATGTTTTCTCGATTTGAAAGGTGATTACTTATCTCATTTAAATGACAAGTGATCTAAGGTGATGAGGAGGAATTGGTCAGATAAACTTACTTGCTAACCTTTTTCTATGGTACATATAATTCTCAGGAGAGTTGCATGATAACGGGTTATTTAAAGTTGAGAATCGATTCAAAAGGAACGGTATCTGTTCCCTCCTATGTAGGAATAATTTCCTAAACTATTATTAAGGTCGATAAGATTTATTTGGACCTCTAATAGCACACCCTGCATCAGCCTAATCTCAAAATTCGAGCATCTTTGCTGGACATCATGTTCCTCGCGTTCCTCTGTGCCACCATTGTCCCCCTATGCATAAAGGGCTCTCAACTTTTGCAATTGGTGTAGAATTATGCGATATGCTTTCTACTTTTCAGATGGACATGCAACAGTTCATCAAAATTATTTTCAAAATTTCAAACCAAATAATTACTTTAATCATGCAAATCAGCAGTTAAATTTGTGCCTTGAAGCATGTCAATTTTGTTTTATGCTCTCACTATTAGGCTTCTTTGATTTCAGCATGGAGAGCTCTTTGGCCACAGGAGAGGAAACGCCAAAGATCATTCTTTCTTTTTGGGTTAGCATTGATCTTACAACTCGATATTGAAGGCATTAGGACATTCTTTCAGACATTTTTCAGCTTACCTACCTGGTATGTTCAGCTTCTTTTACACATATACATGCTATCTAATTCTACTATCATTCCAGTTATTGCAAGCATAACGCAAATACATGAATCTCTTACTGATGCTCCTTGTTGCAATAGAACTGCATCTTTATGTCGACCTTGTTCATAAAGAACCAAAATTTTACAATCAGAAGAGGTTGGTGGAGTAGTCTATCATAAAAATTGTCATGTTTTTATGAATTTTGTGTATGGTACTAATGATCTCAGAATTGTAAAAGTTGACCTGAATAGAGAAGAGAGAACAACTTCAGAGCATCCGCTACCTATGAATACCTCATAATCATTAGAGAAAAAGACAAATGGATAATTAAAAGGACGATGGTTGGTGAAAATTTTGGGCTTTATTCTTTGCTTTTCTTCAAAAAAGATTCTAATTATCCCTTCGTAGGGTACAAGTATCTATTTTCAAGGATTATGGGTTGGATTCCTCCCCTTGCGAAGAGACGAGTGACTAGAATCACAACTCTTAATCCATGTAGATTTCTCTTATTTGTTTGTAGAACCTCTTGGATCATTTATTATACCTAAAACTTCAAATAAATACAATTGTATTGCCATATAATAAGCAAATTTCTTCTCAGTTTTCTTTTGTTTTGTCAACATTCACATAATGGATTACATCAGTTGCTGAATTGCTGCTTAATATCCAAATTGGCTTTCCAGGATGTGGCAGGGCTTTCTTGGCTCCAATCTGTCGTCAATGGACCTTATATACTTTGCCTTCTACATGTTCGTGATAGCACCAAACAGACTGAGAATGTCCCTTGTTAGGCATCTAATGTCCGATCCCACCGGCGCAACCATGATAAGAACATTCCTGACACTGTAAGCTCGCCATTAACCTCACATCGGGGAGTAGAAGCTCGTTAGCAATTTTGTCCTTGTATATACATAGATAAAACGCCGACGACTTTCACAAATAGGATTTTTCAGAATCCAGCGAATGAAAGTCCATTTGGAGAATTTAGTGCATATATCATTCTCTGAAGTGGAGATCGAATTGCTTGATGACTTACTGCTAAACAGGAATTAACATGGAGACCACAGTTCATGAAATATTTATAGTATAGCTAGAGGACTATGCTGCACGGATACTTCACATTTGAAAACGGATACGGAAACACACCCGATACACTCGGATACTATGTAGTATTATTATTGTAGGGTTAAGGTAAGATGTGAGATGATGGTTATAGGTTCATGAGGTTGTTAATGTTGTTGTATATATACTTTAGCTGTTTACAAAGCCATTAAATATAGAAAAGGATTGATTAATGATCGGATCGGAAGGTACTCTTAAACAACTGATGCCTAATAATCTTGAAAGGCCTCCAACTCCTCCGGCTTGACCTTCCGATCGCTGCATGGCTGCTCCGGCGAGAGACTAAACATCTCTTTACAGAATTATTAAGACACCAATGTTTTTTTTCTTGTAACATAGACCTGTTTTTCCAAGGATCATATCAATTCAAATTTAAGCTAGTTTATTTTTTCCCATTAATGCCTAAGTCAAACGATGTCAAAGGAAGTAGGTGATAAGAGGAGCAGCTCGATCTTAAGCAAACTTGACCTCGATGATCTTGGGCTCCTGCGGGGATAGCTTGGGCACCGCCACCGTCAGCACCCCATCCTTGACCACGGCGTCGATCGCATTGACGTCGGCACTGGGCGGCAGCGCTAAAGTTCCTCTTGAACTTGCCGACCTGGCGTGACTCCCACAGGCACCTCCCCTCCTTGACATCCTCTCTCTTCGTCTCGACGGTTATCACCAGGAGGTTGCGGCCCTCGATCTGGACGCTGATCTCCCCGGAGCTGGCGCTGACGCCAGGAACGTCGAGGTTGTACATGAAGCAGCCCGGGAGATCCTTGAGGTCGAAGGGGCCATTGGAGGGCTCGATGCCTGTGCGCTTTCCCAAGCGCGCTCCCCGGATAACATTCGCGCGGCGCGCAACTCCCCAAGTGACGGGTCGAACATCTCCCCCGGTGCCGGGTTCGACCCACGCTCTTTATCCGGACCGGTCCATGCATAAATAGATGATAAATGATCGATGAAAAATGAACGATGAACTATGCTAGAACTACACCTATGAATGAAAGAACTACTCATATGAATGAAAGTTTAATTGTAAGAAATTAAAAGAAAGAAAGGCTTTATTACTGAAATTTAAAGGTAGATGAAGATAAATAAAGCTACATTGAAAATAAAGATAAATAACTACATTAAAAATAAAGATAAAAACTACATTGGAAATAAAAATAAAAGTTTGTTTTGCTCTTGATTTCGGGAGAGTCTTTTTCTTCATCTACATGTCTTTTATACTGGTCATGATATAACTACTTTGAAACCATTTAAAAGCTATGAAACTATTAGAACTGCCCTGAAACTGTTAGAATTGCTCTGAAATCGTCAAAATTGCTCTGAAATCGTCAGAACTGGTCGACATCTTCAGTTATTTATGAAACTGCCATCAAATAAAGCATCTTGTCTTCCACTGCAATTTGGCCGATAATAACCTTAGAATTAGGCAAAACTCTGAACATTAAAGTTGTAGGGTTTTCAAATTCTCTTTTCATCGATTTAAAAATCAATACATTTGAATATCGTATGAGAAAGTTATGACTGAAATAGTCGATGATTATTATTAAAATGATCTGCCAAAATATGACCGGCGGATATTTGGCCGATTACAAAGCTGATTGGAATTTGAAGGACTGGAAATTTGGTCATTATTTACTATTTTACCACTGGATATTTTGACTTCTAGTTTGGCATATTAAACGATGAAATCTGAAAATCTCGTCAACGTAAAAGTTGTAGATATTTTCTTCATTTTTCCAATGGTTCAGGACAGACCAATTTGAATATTTGATATAAAAGTTATGATCAAAATATTTCAGCTATGTTAAAGCTAAAGATAATGACCATTTAATGACAATATTTATGAAATTATCATTGACCTTATAAATCACCTTAATGACTCTAGGACGGTGTAATATTTATGACTAACATATCCATAAGTAGTAAAATTGTCATTATTGCAAATAACCCCTGACCTCTGAATATATCACAGAATCCTGCTTGGATTTTCTCCATTTGATTAAGAAAATTTAGTAGTGAATACACCTTGCAACTGGTTCAAAAGTATAACATGTGATTGACTATTGTGAAGTGGCAGAAATTTATTAGAATAATGATGTTTAGTTAGAGCCTTACAGGGTTGGAAGGCACTCTTAAACAACTAGTCTGTTACAAAGACTTGCATGAAACATAGAGAAAATTAAGGACTGTATAAGTTTGGAAGGCACTCTTTAAACAACTGGTGCCTACAAAATTTCCAAGGCCTCCACCTCCGGCTTGACCTTCCGATCGCCGCCATGGCGGCTCCGATGAGAGCCAACCATGCAGCAGGCAGGACGAATTAAAAATCTAGTTCAAACAATGTCAAAGTTGTTTATTTCTAGTACTGGTACTACTAGCTATAGCCTATACGCAAGAGGAGGAGCAGCTCTTAAGCCATCTTGACCTCGATGATCCTGGTCACCTGGGGCTCCGGCGGAGGTCGCTTGTTCACCGTCACCGTCAGCACCCCATCCTTGATCACGGCCTCGATCGCATTGAGGTCGGCCTTGGGCCACAGCTGGAACTTTCTCGTGAACTTACCGACCTGGCGTTTGCAGACTTTGGTGTGCTCATATCATTCGCTGAAGGGAAATCTAGTTGCTGCTTGATTTTTTTTTGATTAATTGAGCCGCTAAAGTAAACTATTATACCAATCCATCCAAGACACCCCCGCCGTCCTCCGGAACCATATAAAAGGGACTTGGAGTCGACGACACCACCTTGCAATCCCATCAGCCATAGCATTATAAGTTCGAGGAATATGCAAAAATACAACTTACTCAAATTTCATAACCTCCTTACAAATATTTCACGTCAAAGATTCCACCTCCATTGGCCAAACACAAAAACCATTGAGAAGGTGCACCGCTGCCATCGAGTCTGATTCAATTATTACCTTCATGATCCCCTCATATCTGGAACATCTGAAGCCCATCTCAATGGCCAACATCTCCACAAAGAGAACAGAGGGCATAGTTGCTTGATGCTTTACTACTAAACAAGAATTATATCCAAGTCCATGGAACTTGTACATGAAAAGAGTATTGACAGTGCCGCAGTAACAATGTAGATTAATCAGAGGTAAGATGTGTGACAATGAGAAGAGAAGAAACATAGAGTATTATAGGTTCATAAGCTATTAATGTTGCCTAGACGAAGCCCATATCATACTGTAGTTATAACACAGCCTTGGAATGAAACGTACAAAAAGACTGAAACTCATTATTTTGAAGGCACTCTTAAACAACTGCTGCCAAAAAGTTCCAGCCACTCCTGCTGATCGATATTGGTGTGTTTGAACTCTGAAACCTAATGTCCGAAGGCACCGAACCAACCGCCAAAGATGCCGCCACCAAGGATGAGAAAGATTTCCCTCCAGAAAAACTAAGACCAATAACATTAAGAACCTTCAGATTGAACAATTTTGACAAGGAGTATGCCAGGAGTTAGTCATATAACATACCTGGGACAATACAGCACCAGATTACATTCTGGACTGAAGACAGATCAAATGCAATTGAAAGCACATCTGATCTACCAACAGCTCTGTTGAGTTGAAAACATGAAATAGTTTCGTAAACAGATATGTGGACAACATTTTTATAGCACTTAGTGACTATGACTTTGCGTTCTCCATCATCAGAAACAATAATCTTACAGTGTGCTACAACAGAGAGCAGCACAATTAAGAAAAATCAGACAATTTTTTTCCAACAAACAATTCTTTGTATCAAGCTTAAAGTCTCAGAAATGTATTCTGGCATTCAAGCTTACCACTACTTCAAAACTACAGTCAAAGACATCATAAGGTGTATGCAATGTACATAAATTCTTTTCCGGCTATAATTCCTTTGGTTAGAAAGATACGAAAAATTCTGTCATTAATTCTTTAACAGCTAACGCGTACAAGAATCACCTCCTCTGGCTCATCCTTACGTTCAGAGATCAAATGACAGTACTGACCAGGTGTCTGGAGCACACTAGAGAGCACAGAAGCTTAACCTTCTGAGCTCATGCTAGCACCAATAGGCCAGTCAACATGGCAGCTGCTACAGATTTCTCAAGCACAAGGTTACAAACTTGATTTAAGTACCTAAAACATCAGACATTAGTACAGTCTGCCACAGCAATCAAGTGCACCACAATAGCAGTTTTTCTCTCTGATGTTACCATCTGAATCACGGACCTCACCTATTTGATAGTTGTAGTGATAGGTCAACTCCTGCATTGGTGGAATGTTATCAGCAGCAAAAAACATGACGTGTGGCACATTCTTGTCATCGTGGTCATACAGAACATTCTGGGCATAGAGGTTAGGCGAACAGCTGTGATTGAGAAATCGTCCCACATTTGCATACTTAGCTGCATCGATGGTGAGGCCTACATCATTCACCCTCTCACATTGACTAGAATCTGTGCTTGGAATGAAAGACGGGAGGCCCTCCCACAGGGAATCATCATCATAGTTGCGGCCAATATCGAAGAGGTACTCATCATTACCCACCTGCTGTTCAGCCTCTCTGTCATGCAGAAGTTCACCGATATACTCGCATATGAAACTACCTGATGGTATAGAAGACAAAGATCTGACGCCCCAACCCCTTGACTTGGTCTTGAAGATCTCTAGGTGTATCTTGATGCCATGCTGGCTGACCCTATTATAGCATGATGGAGGGCATTTGCAGGAGGGCCCGCATTCATAAACAAGAGGTTTTGCTATAACAATGGCCCCATCAAAGTTATACGGGATTTCTCCTCCGTTCTTAACTGCGCAAGCACAATCTTTTGAATCTGAGCACCGACCAATGCAGTTGCATCCCTTTGGAGGGGTCATCGTATACCATGACGGGTACATCATCTTGGTTATGTAAACAAATGGTGGAGGCCGCTCACCGTCCACTGTATTTACTGCACAAATTGGCAACCTTTCTCTTCCTTCAGATATGTCTTTCACACAAAGACCTTCACGTCTTTTAGACGTCTGCGACTTCTTGACTTCTTTAAGAGCAAGTTCAGGTTGCCCTGGTACTCTTCTCAATCGGAATTTGAAAACAAGAAAACCATGAGGTCCTTTCTCCGGCCAAAAATCTTCCACTAGATACAGCCCATCATACGTAAAAGTTGACATAACCTTAGGCCTCCCATCATGGGAGGACTCAGTTCTCTTAAAACCATAAATAACTCGCACAGGTGTCTTAGCTGTTATACTGTTCTTCAGCGCCAAGTTACCGCGTTCAAGTTTTTGATCACCAGCTTCCTTGTCTTTCATAGGGTTTCCTCCTGCACCAGAATATATCAAGACATCGGAGCCGTCTATGTCATCTGGATAGCCACCAGAAGCAACAATACTAGTTGCTACAAGTTTCCCATTTATCTTTGTGGAATCTATACCACCTTGAAAGGGGCGGTGGAGACCAACAATAGAAAGCTCTACTCTATACTGGAACTCATCTCCAATTTCTACACCAGGCACAATTCCTAAGATCTGCTTACCTGGGTTCACCCACCCCTTGTTCTCTTTAAGAATATTAGCGGCCTTTAAATCAACCCGGCCATTTCGGCCCAAATCCTTTGACTTGGTTTCCTCTACTTGCAAAAGCTTCCAGCACACAAACCGAAAAATCCGCAGGATTCTTTTGACGCTCTTGCGTGCAGTTACCTCAGGAGAATCACCTTTCTCGTAGTTCACCCCATCAGGGACAACAGGGAACAAGGTGAGTTCCAGTTCATGTGGTCTTTGATGTAGAACAACAGCCTTCTTAGCATCTTGTTCTCCTCGTAGGAAATCGTCTTCTTCCTTGACAACCATTTTATCCTCAATTTGAGAAGCTAAAACTTCCATCGAGGCAAATTTCCTGCCCAAAGATTTCCCTCCTTTCTTCGCCTTGGGTTTCAGCGTAAGAGAGCGAGAACCGAAAGCATTGGACTTTGTAACATGCGTCCATGGACAGTTTTCAGCAGCCATCAAAGCTTGTGTCACCAACCTTTCAGCATAAGCTTCCAATCTTTGAATTCGGACCTTCTTCACATGGCCTTTGTTCTCTATTTCTTCAGACAGCTTTCTCTTAAAACTCTCTGACTCCTTTTGAATCTTCGAAGTTCCCACACCTGCTTCTGTCACCAACAAATTCCTTGCTTCGTTATCGACCGATTTGCTTCCAGAAAGAGAGTTCGCCTCTAAGTGAGATGACTTTTCACCTGCTTCTCTGATTTGAAGGTTTTTCTTTACTTGTTTCAAGTCATGCACTACCAACTCCTTCCGGCTACCAGCCTGCCCCAGGACTTTCTCCTCATACTGTCCGTCCTCTATGGTCTCATTCACAACATTCCCAAGGTCATGATTCAACTGAGAGTCGCCACTAATTTCTCGAGCACCATTGCAGATCATGACCTTACTGATCTTCTGCATTCCCTTCTCATCCTCTACCATCTCTGCAGATGTGTCACTGACTGCACCCCCAGCTATCACTTCCTCCCCCGCCACAAGCTTCCCCTTGTACAAAATATTGATCTTGGGGGCAGCATAAACAGCAACCTCAGCTTTAGTTTCCTGGATATTTGTTTGCATTGGTTCACTTCTACTCATCTCAAACTCGGACTCCCCAGTGATTTCCTGGCTCAACTCGTGTCGCTTGTTTGAATATACTATCACCTGATTTTCGCCGTTTTCAATAGGAAGAAGCCTATCTGAAACTTCCGCATCAGCCTTTCCACCCGCCGCAATCATATCCTCCCCATTCAACTTCTTACTATCAGAACAAGCCACAGCTTTAGAGCCTTCATGTCCCTCTAATGGAGGAGCATTCCTTCCACAACCAGGTGGAAAATAACGGATTGCTGAAACTTTCCTTCTCTTTGGCGGAGGATATACTCTCGAGCGAACTTGGTTCTCCACCGCCACTGCATCAGTTCTCAACTCAACAGATGGTACTGGCTCACCCAAATTCACCTTCAAAACCTCCGAATTTTCCAACCTCACGACTTCCTCTGCAAAATCCCTCGGGCTTCCCTCATCCCCCAAAGCTACCTTCTTCCCCTCCTCCTCAGCTTCATGGTTTTCCAAAGAACCCACGGATTCTAGTGGTTCCAAACCCTTCCAAATCTCTGCCTCATCAAGCTTCAGTATCGAGGGCCCCTCCTTCGACGAAACTTGATCCAAAGAAGCCTCCACCACCACCGGAGGCAACTCCAAGGCAATAGCGGGCACAGGCGCGTCATCAAGCTTAGAATCAGCGGGCACAGGCGGTTCATCGGGCTTAGAAGTCGTGATAACCTGATCGAAAGAAGCCTCCACCACCGGAGGCAGCTCCAAGGCAATAAAGGGCAAAGGCGCGTCATCGGGCTTAGAAGTCGCGATGCATTCAGCTTCCACCGGAACTGAAGGTTCACCCAAGGGCTTCGAGTTGGGTACGAAGGCTCGGCGGCCGCACCCCTTGGGGAACTCACGGATGGCAGAGACCTTCCTCCGCTTGTACTTCACGGGGAAGATCGGCGTCACCTCCAACATGATTGCACGGCGATCAACGAGCTCCAAACCTCTCCTCAATCAATCCAAACTCTTAAAACGGGCAAAAACAAACACTAAAACCATTGAATCACTGGAAAAGAGTTGGATATAAGCCAACGAATACCCTAGAGGAGCCGATTAGAAGGGAAAGTGATCGAGAGGCAAACCTGGTGATATTAAAAACCCATTAGGCGTCGGCGAGGAGAGGCGGAGGAGACGCGACCACTGCTGTCGAACCAGGGGTTGCTATAGGGTTTCGAACAGGAGGAAGAAGAAGGCCATGGCGTTTGGGGACGAGAACAACGGCAACTTACTAAAACAACCCCTCAATTTTCTCCAAATTAAAATCGGGGTGTTGCTCCAAAACCCCAGATCTAGCTGCTCTTTGTGCAAAACCCAATGCTCTCCCTCAACAACCCCATCCAGGTTTTTTTTTTAAGGGTGCGGCTATCCGTACCACAAAATAAACTCAATACACCACATAAATTATTTTTTATAAAAAAAATTATAAAAATCCTAAACTACCCCCCCTCTCTCCCGACCTCTCTCTCTCCCGGCGACAGCGGCAGCCTCCCTCCCTCTTCCCTCTTTCTCTCTCCCGGCGGCGGCAGCGGCGGCCTCCCTCCCTCCCTCTTCCCTCTCTCTCTCTCCCGGCGGCGGCAGCGGCGGCCTCCCTCCCTCCCTCTTCCCTCTCTCTCTCTCTCTCCCGGTGGCGTCGGCCTCCCTCTTCCCTCTCTCTCTCTCTCTCTCTCTCTCTCTCTCTCTCCCGGCGGCACCAGCCTCCCTCTTCCCCCCTCCTCGCCTTCTCTCTCTCCTGCGGCCGGCCGCCCTCCTCTCTCCCGCGGCCGGCCGCCCTCTCTTTCCCCCCACCTCTCTCTCGCCTTCTCTCTCTCCCGCCTCCCTCTTCCCTCTTCCTCTCGCCTTCTCTCTCTCTCGCTCGCGGCCGGCCGGCCTCCTCTCTCCCGCGGCTGGCCGCCCACCCTCTTCCCCCCCTCCCTTTCTCTCCCGCAGTCGGCCGCCCGCCCTTTTCCCCCCTCTATCTCGCCTTTCTCTCTCTCACGCCTCCCTCTTCCCTCTTCCCTCTTCCTCTCACCTTATCTCTCTCTCACGGCCGCCCGGCCTCCTCTCTCCCGCGGCCGGCCGCCCTCCCCTCTTCCCCCCCTCCCTTTCTCTCCCACGGCCGACCAGCCTCCTCTCTCCCGCAGCCGGCCGCCCTCCCTTCTCCCCCTCTCTCTCGCCTTATCTCTCTTCTTCTCCCTCTTCTCTCTCGCAGTCGGCTGGCCTTCCTCTTCCCCCCCTCCTCTCTCCCGCGGCCGGCGGTGGCTGCCGGGGTGGAGAGGTGGTGGAGGACCGGCGGTGGCTACCGGAGTGGTGGTGGTGGTGGTGGTGGTGGTGGTGGTGGTGGTGGAGAGGGAGGGAGGGAGGGAAGGGGTAGTTTAGGACATAAATAATTTTTTTTTACAAAAAATAATTTATGTGGTGTATTGAGTTCATTTTGTGGTGCGGATAGCCGCACCCTTTTTTTAATCAATAAACCCAAATAACATAAAAAAAAGACAATATTACCCCCTCCTAACCACACTCAACCATCAGCAGACTCATCTTCGCCCGCCGCCTGCCCGTCCATCTCCGATGATCCCCTCATTTCCGGCAACCTCGCCGGTGACCACCTGTTAGCCATAAAAATAACCATTTGGGCGATTGACAAGATCAATGGTAATTTCGTAAATAAGACGAAATTGACATCAAATCGTCCATATATTTGGCTTTGACATAGTTACAATATTTTGGCCATAACTTTTACATCAAGTATCAAAGTTGGCCGATTCTTAAACCATTGGAAAAGGACGAAAAGATCTACAACTTTGCTATTGACGTCATCTCCAAATTCGGTCATTTGATGTATCAAATTAATAGTCAAAGTGTCCAGTGGCAAAAGAATAAATAATAGATGAATTTCTAAGTTTCATTGGTCAAAGAATGACCGATATCGGCCAAACTCTATCGGCCAAATTCTTATCGGTCATATTTTAATAATGGCTATTAATGAAGACTGACCATTTTGACGATAACTTTCTCATACGATGTTCAAATGAGTTGGTTTTTGAACCGATAGAAAGAGAATTTGAAGACCTACAACTTTCGTGTTCAGAGTTTTTCCAGATTCTAAGGTTATCATCGGCCAAATTGCAGGAATGGAAAAGGATGTTGTTTAGTGGCAGTTTCGTAAATAAATGAAGATATCGTCCAGTTATGCAGTTCTGACAGTTCAAAGCAGTTCCAAAACAGTTCAAGGCAGTTTCTGCCAGTTCAAAAGTGGTTACCAGAAACCCTATAAAAAGCCAAGAGGAAGAAGGAAAAAAAAACCCCGGCCATCAAAGCAAACCAATTTTTTATCTTCATGTAGCCTTTTTACATTTATTATCAATGTAGTCTTTTAAATTCAGCAATGAAGCTTATCTTTCTTTTAAATTCCTGCAACCAGTCCTTCATTTCTAGGAGTAGTGCTACACTAATTTCTTCCATAGGAGTAGAATTACCATAATTCCCTAGGAGTAGTGCTACCATAATTCCATTCATAGGAGTAGATCTACCTAAAATATGAGTAGTTATAACATAGCCTATCATCCATTCTTCATCTTCCATTACTTTATCTATCATTCTCCATTTTCCATGTCACTGCTCATAAACCATTTCCATCAACTCCACCATCAACCAAATAACTTCTTTGTACACTTCAACACCTCTGATTCGATCATTCGAAGGAGTTGAACTAAACTACAATCTCTTGATTTTTGAATGTGAAAATAGATTTTGACTTTGACTACAGTCCCGGTCAACGGTCAAATTTCTGTTCTAACACCACCACCACTCTCTATCTCTCTCTCCATCTCCCCACCCTTCCTTGCAACCATCAAAACCCTATAGCAACCACTCTCTCAGTCCGGCTCGCCCCAAGCCGGTAGCAAGCCGAGCCTTTATCGTTCCGACTCGCCATTGGCTCAAGCGGCTCAATCGTGAGCCGCCGTCGTCGTTCGCCACTCCGACCACCCCACGCCTCGAAACCACCACCAATCACCTCTCATCACCCCCTACGCTCCTACAACATCCATTGCCCACCACACCATCGCCATTAACGTCGATGACCTAAACCCAAACCCACTCAGGGGCGAAGCCAGAAAATTTTAGAGGGAGGGGCAGAATGTGCCTTACGTGCATATTTCTTAAGACCCCATCAAGTACAAATATCTTTAACAGTAACAATATTTATAGAAAACCATAAATTATACAAAAATTGTAGAACTAACTGCAAGACTATGCGAGTAAAATGTAATTAACTGATCTAAAAAAGTTTTCCTTCAAGCATCCAAATGTCGGTAACATGCTACTATTTACACATAGAAAAATATGTCATCAAACAATGATAATATAAATACTTTAAAAAGGTAAAACCAATAGAATAAATATTTCTTTACATAAAAATTACCTCTTATAATTGTCCTCGACGAGTTTTCATATTTTGAAACCACTCTCATTGTCAATGCTATCAAAAACATCCATTTCAATATATGTAACCAAGCAATCATTGAACCATTCATCACTCATTCGATTTCACAATCTATTTTTCACAACATGCATAGCGGAAAATGCTCGCTCAACAGTTGCAAATGGTAAAATTAGCGACAACTTCAAGAGCAAGAAAATCAACGGATATACTGTATCTCTTCTTGTCTCAACCATTTTTTTTGCAAGCTCAGTTATGCCATTCAATTCTAGAACTCCTTACTAGAGTGTATATCCATAATATAAGTCTCGAATTGATTGTCGAGAGACATAAGATCCATTTCTGAAAACTCAACGGAATAAAATCTTGCAAGATGAACCAATTTGAATTTAATCTATTTGGAACCAATTTGCAAGACATCACAAATACACCTTAGAAACTTAACATAACGGGTCGGATCTAGGTTTGGATCCGACCCGGATTCAAAAATTAAACCTACTCCTATAGTTCATTTTTTTTTCCCTAAAATCCAAGGGGGCACATCCCCCTTGCCCCTTAATAGCTTCGCCCCTGAACCCACTGCTGACGAGATCTATCATTACCGTCGCCTCGTGATCTCCTGAAGCTTCCATAAGACTTAGGAGGGCACCATGCCACTTCCTTCTCCTTCCCCAACCTCGATCAAGCCCTGAATCGTCAGACTCCAACTCCGGCGACCCTCCACCATGCCATCCGCCGCCACCACCGCCGTCTCGTGACCTCATGACGCTTTCATAAGCCTTAGGAGTTCACCTCGCCGCTTCCTCCTCCTTCCCCAACGTCGACAAAGGCATGGATCGCCGGATCCCAACTCTAACGACCATCCACCACGCCATCCGCCGCCGCTGCACCGCCACCACCATGCCTAGTAAATACATTTACCTATCATGGGCATTTTAGTCTTTTGTTAATACACAAGCCAAATAAACATATAAAAATGATGCTATAACCTTAAAAACATGTCAAATGAGGTTTTTTAGCAAAAACTTTCTCTGAGGTTTTTACCAATTATCCAATTAAAAACATAGAAAGGAGTTCCCTGATAAAACCATCATATTTAAATACAACCATTATGGCCGACCATCAATCGACGAGGTTGTGTCAAATTGGGTGTCGGGTATAGATGAAATTATTGTCAAATCTGGGTTCGACTTATGAAATTATTGCCAAATTCAATTCTTTTATCAACAGATGGTTCTAATCCTGTTTAATGGACAGCAGTTGCAGAAAGAATTTGTATACCCTCTTTGTATAAAATATTCATACAATCACTAATGCTTCACACAAAGGATTCATACTTAAGAACTCGCGCAGGAGGATACAAAAATTTGTATACAAGTTGCTTGCTTAGTTTACAGCTTACAGAATATGTTTGATGTAAATGCCAGGATGAGCCCACCCATCAGCACATACTTGGTCCGCGACCACGACGGTTGGTGTTCTACCCTCTCATTATGTTCTACATCTAACAGCTGGAATATCGACAGATCTTCAGTGGCTGTGCAGGATCATCATGTTCTGAATTGCAGAATGTGCCGCGTATCCAACGCCTACATTGTTAAGCACATGCAGCTTGTGATGAATCAATTCCTTAAATGATCAATTAGACAAAAGATGGGCAAATGTTTACAGACCGATCCATAAAGACTCCTCGAGAGCGATTTACAATCTGCTTGCTGTATATGCTGGTTTCTGAAGTGAAGCCTTCTTTTTCAAACAAAGAACTCAATGTATCTACAGAGAAGTAGAATGCACACTGGGAACACAAACATTAAGCAGACAAACAAGTTGTGCTATCAGAAATGGAAGAACAGGTCCCGCATTCTTTTATTAAAACAGGTTTCAGAAAAGCCACCTACAGTACCATCGCCTCTAACATAGAAGTCCTTGCTGATCATCTGATCTTTGCCTGCCAGTTTTTCCTGCAAAATGTGAATTTGGTCAGTTTGTAGTACAACCTTTCAGCAATGACTTCTTGATACTTGAAATAAGCAAGCAGATGGAGAAAGAAGAGAGTAAAATAAGATAATATCGCATATAGAAATTCCACTTCAAAGATTATGCAGGGACCTCTACATTTTTCTCCTTCCCAGAGGGGGAAAAATCATTAGAATAGCGAAGCAAATTGGCCTGCATATAGAGGTGCTCAGGGACACAATGAGAGGGGGTTCAGATCAGAAATATCAAGTCTTGATTATCTATGCGGCTAGGGGGTTTACAATGCTCTTTCTTCTCAAAAAAGAAAAAGAAGATACTTCATGTGGCGAACAATATCTTCACATCTCCCAAACAGTAAACAGTGATAAAAGCACAGAAATCACAACTACCATCAAGTTGATCTAACTTTTCAGTGGTGATAGATTGGACATTAATTTCTGACATACGCATAGATGCAAGAACTAGAAGAAAATCACGGGAAATAAGTGGCAAAGTTTATTCTTCTGTGACTAGAAACCTTTGTGCCTATTCAAAGCCGCAGATGCACCGCACCACCTAACACCAGCAATAATCTTAAATTCCTGTTAGACAGCACTCACAATTCCTATGACAGACCACTCCAACAATTATATGGTCACTCTCTCCAGCCTTGTTCTCATTTCTTTGATCCAAAAGATGTAAGCACCACACCATGGACTTATGAGGTGACATTTTCAGTTTTAAAATTCTCAATGCTTCTTTTGAAACTATACTAATAAAATTCTTGTGACAATCAAGTAATGCAAGACTGAGAAGGGTGAAGGGACATCATCAATACACCAAATAAAACTTCATTTTAAGATTCTTCAGGGCAGTAGGTCATACCTGCGCAAAGTCCCCTACAGCATAGTCTCGGAAAAGCACATGACCACCCAGCTACAAAATGACAGAACAATATGTTGCACCTTCTGCCAAATAGAATATGCAGATTGGCCCAACTCAATCAACGTTGTGTTGGAAACTGACCTTAAGAGTGTGCTTGATATTCTGTATTACCAAAGGCATCTTCAATGGAGAAACTGCAGACAACATAAAAATCTGCTAATATTGTCAGTAGATAACTTAAATAGAATCTACCCACTACAAAATATAGGAGATTATCCGAGAAATATATTAGAAGGGAGTTCATGGGGAAAAAATAAATAAAAGAGCCCAAAGATAAACATATAACATACAACATGGAACAGAAATGACCATTGTGACAACATGGCAAAGACAGATATAAGGAACAGAAATGGAAAATTTCTAGAATCTGATTCAGCAAACCATCGTCACAATTACCATGGTTACAACATCCACAGATTTTGGGGGTACATTAGCGGTTATATCATCCTTTGTAACATCACAAACAAAGGCATGTACCCGATCACACTCAAAAGCTTCATGCTCCTGCAAATTTATTGCCTAAAGTCAACATAAAATTATTGTCCATTAAGCTGACTAAGTTCATACTGCTTTGAAAATTCAGTAAAAAGGATGAAACATACAATTGGAACTTCTAAGATAAGTTCACTGACAAGAGAACAACTAGAGGATCTTCATACCTGAATAAGTTTGATAGCATGGGGTGAGAAATCACAAGCATGAACAAAAATACTAGGAAATGCGACCAAAAGAGGGAAAACAGTGTTGCCAGCTCCACAACCAACCTAAAATATCACAACCTAGGTCAATCACACCAAACTTCATCCCCAACAACCTTCAAAAATTCATCAAGATCGTAATTTTAATCGCCTACCTCCAAGACAATCTTAGGATCAACAGACGCTTGCTCTTCCTCGATTGGTAGCTATAATAAACATAGAGAATCTTGAAATTAATCAAATCACGAGATACCGAAGTTAGCCACTCTAAAGAGGGGGATTTAAACAAGAAAATACACTGGCAGAAAAGAAGCGACCCCAATCCTTCTCCAGGTAATGCCGGTCCTTGAAGAACTGCTCCAAATAATTCCACATCGTTAACTTAGTACAACTAGGTCGAATTGAAGGGAGGAGAGAGAGAGAGAGAGAGAGGGACCTTGTTGTTATGGCGCCTGTAGAAAGCGTCCCAATACTTGTCCGGGTTCCTCTCGTACTTCTGATTCTTTGCCGAGGTGCTCGCAGCTGCGGCGGCGGTCCGGTGGAGATAAGGGAGCGGGCGGTGGCGGGGGAAGAGGGCGCGCGTGGACGCCATGGGGTGGGGCGTGCGGAAGAGGATCAGTCATCGGAATCCCAAGGTTTAACGTCCCCGTCGCCCGTCGGCCGTCGGTGCTGATGGGAATTGGAAGTTTCTGGACCGTCAGATCATGGAGTCTTGATGAATTGCGTGAGTTCGATTCGTAGAATCAACGGCGGAGATGGGCGCATTCCCGTTTCACATTTCATGGTTCCGATGTCCCGTTTCCCTCAAGCGGTTAAACTCTCCTCCATTCGTAGAATCACGAGGCACTTGTAATCGTCGTCGTCTCTAATCTATTCCTCCAGTGTGAGGAATAGAAACAGATCTGGAGATCCCCCCGATCTTGAAGAAACCCACTAGAATGGAGATCGATGCCAGGAATCCAAGAGAAGCGGGGGACGAAGAGGCCATGGCGGCGGCGGGCTTCCTTCCACTCGCTGGCGCCGCCCAGCAACCCTACGTCTCTGAGCTCCTCTCCTTCACCCTTGATCGCCTCCACAAGGTATTACCCTTATAATATTCAAGAGTTCTCCGGATCCGTCTTCTTGGTCACGAGTGATATAGATCTTGATGCTTGGATTTCTAGGAGCCGGAGCTTCTGCGCGTGGATGCGGAGCGAATACAGAGGCAAATGCAGGAGGTGGCGGTGGGCAACTACCGGGCCTTTATATCGGCGTCAGAGGCGCTATCCTTCATCCGGGATCAGCTCACCGGCTTCGACAAGCACCTTGAATCCCTGGTACTCAATCCGTCTCTCTTTTCTTTTTTGGATCTCTCGCCAATTCCGTAGTAATGGGATCTTTTGATTTACTGATATTTGGGAGCTGGTGGGTTTGTCGTCACGTGACTTTGCAATGGATATGGATTCGTTACCCCATTGCGGATAGGTGCTATTTGTCGGTACAAATGAGTTGTTCTTGATCTTGATTTTGGTCGCAAATTGACCAGCTTAAAAAGTGATACCAGAGGTGCATAGACGACAGTGATTGATGCAGATACGAATGGATGACTATCATAGAGTTGAGTAGGTATTGCTACGTTTGGAATCTTGTGGTCGAAGTGGAATGCTCTTTGGATACAAGCTACCCCTTCCTGTTCAACTCCTGCTCCCTGTTTTATTCTAAACTATGACCACAATTGAACTTGTCATTCCCCTTGTCGAGCCTCATTGCTGCTTTGCTGTTCTTCCCACCTTTTGCTTCTTAGAAGCCATATAATATGCTTTTGTTTGACATGATAGCATTTAGATTAACCTTGATGCTTGCACTCAGTGTTTCCTTGTGAGTTTTGTGGGTGACCATATTATATAACTGCTCTCAAAGTGAAAATTTATTATTCTGTTAGCTTCTTCCACTGGTATATCATTCTTTGAGTAGTTGAATTTTGGAAGACCTCAATCCAAGGAAGATAAAAACTAGGGGTACAATTGATCACATTGATTAGGGATTGATTTTCTTACCTTGTTTTCTCCGAATAGGATGAAGTAGAAGTGCTCTTTCGTTAAATTTTGACAAAGTTCTGCTCTACCAATTGCAGATAACTGAGATTCCAAAGCTTACTTTTGGCTGCACGGATTTCATTGAATCTGCTCAGCAAATTTTGGAGGAGAGGAAGCTTAATCAGACATTATTAGCCAATCATAGTACTTTGCTCGACCTGCTTGAAATTCCGCAGCTTATGGATACGTATGTGTTTCATGGAATAGTCATTGCAGTTTCTAAGTTGTGGGGATTTATGTCATGCTAATGTGTGCTTTGATGTCCATGTTCTTGGTCACTTTCTTGATGTGTTCATGTGTTGGAAAATGACTTCTAGTACCATGTGCTTTCAAGCTTAAAGTTTCCATGTCCTTATATCTAGCTTTATTTCATTTGACTTATCGAAGTTCTCCTTTATTTCATTTGAACGAGAATGTTTTACTATACATAGTAAGTTGCATGTATGTGTTTTTAGGTAGTGGCATGCATAAGATTCAATATGCCCTGACTCCTGTTGTATTTTCTTGGTCATTATGCATGGTTCAAGGGAAGCATGATTGGTTTTCTAAGACAAACGACATCCTCTTTGTCTAGATTCATTATGAAATAACAAGAAAAATTGTCATCTAACAATAGATTAATGCTTCTGTGAGGTTTGCAAAAGCAAACTTGCGGTACAGTTGCTGTTGCATATCCAGATGTTTAATTTTCAATAAAAGATCAAATCTGAAATTTTTTGCTTTATTGGTGAACTGGTGGAAAGCTCTGATAATAATTTATATATTCTTTCTCAATGTCACCCTTCTTATTTCCACTGTTATAGGTCTTTAGGGGCTATCTCTGCATGTCCTTTACCATGTCTGCCTTCATGCTGGTTCTTTATACTTTAAGTCCCTGTTCCTTCTTTTGTTCTCGGCTTGTTATAATGTCAAACTAATATATATGTTCTGCTTTCTTCGTTTTATCTGAGTGACTCTAGTTGTGGTTGTGGTAAAATCTTTGTAGTACCTAATTACTCTCATATACACATGGTTTATCATGTCCTCTCTTTTGTGCATCATATTTTTCGCACGTCTTTTCATTTGAGATTTTAGAACACACCTATCGAGGTTGAGCCTTGGGTTCCTGAAAAGACTTATGTTTTCTGTTTCTACAGATGTATACGTAATGGGAATTATGACGAGGCCCTTGATTTAGAAGCCTTTGTTTGTAAACTATCAAAAATGCATACCGGGTGAGTTTTCAGACTCTCTTAAAACTTAATTTATGGTAAACTATTTTGTGCCTAAAAAATTCTTGCTAGTTTTCTCACTAGCTACAAATGTCATGACTCTATCTAGCTTTTGATTCTTTGAATCAAGGTTACCTGTCATTCAGGCACTAGCAGCGGAAGTTCGGCAGACAACACAATCTATGCTTTCTCAGCTGCTTCAGAAACTTCGGTCAAATATTCAGGTAGTCTTGAAAGTACTGAAAAATCTTATCTGTAGTTTTATGTAGTTGAAGAACATACAACAAATAATAATGAACTTGTAATTAAAGGTTTCATTGACAATCTTCTTCTGATTGTTCTATTTTTGACGAGTTTAAGCTCGTCCAATGCTATTAGTTTAAGTTTTCAATATGGCACTATGTTGCTGATTTTTGTCATTGTGTTTAGTTGCCAGAATGTCTTCGCATTGTTGCACATTTGAGGCGTATCGGAGTATTCAGCGAATCAGAAATGCGTCTGCAGGTGTGTTTGATGGGCTCGTTGTTTATTCTTATTTTTAGTAGTGTTTCCATCCATTTTACTTCAAATAGAAGAGATGTGAAGAGTGATATTGTTATCCCAACTTCCAAACATCTGCTGATAACATTAGTTGCTGATGCTGTTATGTTTTATATGTGTGTATGTTCTAATGCCATCATGGACCTTTTTGAGTTTGATGTTTTCTTGAGAATCCACCCTGTTAGGCCTAGAAGGTTCACTGAGATAGTGAAACATGCATTCCTATAAGCAAATCCCATTTCTGTTCCACTGTCTATCTCGTTCTCTTTTCATTTTAATCCTTTTATCCCATTGGAAAGCTGATAAGAGGTCCCAACAGAGAAAAATTGTCTATTTTCACCTCGAGTTCTGTTCAGGCTTTCACTTGTTCCAAGTTGACATGCTATATCATCCCTATAGCCTTTTAGCAAGGCATTCTGTGGAGATTTCAGTACTTCACATTAGGGAGGTCTTGAAGCTAAGCTAGCATATGCTTAGACATCATATCTAGGAAATGTCTTTTTCATTTCATATATGTTCCTTATTTCCAACTTAATATGGACATCTGAACGGCTGATAGTTAATTGAACAACTTAGGAATCTGATTTAGAGATATGTAATGACAACCAATTGCATAAGCTACAAATCACCAATAGAAGTAGCCATGTATGCCATATCCTGGATTCATTGCAACCAGATGCTTATGAAGTTACCTTATTGTCTGCATTTCCTAGCTTTCTTTTTTATGCTCGATTCTGAGTATTGTTTCTAACTGGAATCAATTGAATGAACAGTTTTTAAGGTGCAGAGAGGCATGGCTTTCAGGCATTCTTGATGACTTGGACCAGAGAAATGTTTACGACTATATAAAAGGAATGGTAAATTGCCACAGGATGCATCTCTTTGACGTTGTTAATCAGTACCGAGCCATATTCAACAATGATAAATCTGGGAGTGAGGAGAATTATGATGGTGGCCTTCTTTTCAGTTGGGCTATGCATCAAATTAAAAATCATCTGAGTACTCTTGAAGCAATGCTCCCAAAGCTAACTGATGGTGGATCGTTGTCAAATATCCTTGATCAATGCATGGTGAGATCTTCTCCACTAGTTTCATTCCATGTAGCACCATTGTGTTATTTGCATTTTTCCATGAACTCTTCAACTTGTCATATTTTATTCATTTTTTTTGACACAGTTGGCAAGGGTCTGAGATTATGCTTCCAGTAGCCATCTGTAGAACATTGAATCATTGATCATCTTTCCTCCCTTTTCTTTTTGGCCGCTTTCCAGTTCTGGAAGACATTGAGCTTGTAGAGTTTTCAAGCTGCTTGGCACGTATGGTATCAGATGTAGTGTTTGTGTCTACTTTCTTGTCACAATCCTTCTTGTTTTCTGCTATTCATTAGTTAATTTGGTACTTTTCTTTTTGGTGCCTGTTTTTTATTAAGAAACAAACTAGAGGAGCATGTTTTGTTGTATATCTGAAAGTCTGATGTTTGGACAGATGCATTTTTTCTTTCTGCTTTGGTGCATTTGTAGCTATATCCCACTCTATGGAGCCTCGTTTTAGTGCTGCGCAATTGTTATTTTGGTTTTGAGACTCAAAAAACCCGATCTCTCATTTTGAACAACTGTCTTTACTTTTGGTTATTTTCTGATTACAAATCTGATCATGGGGGTTCTTTGGTCTTATGTTGGGTTGAATGATAGCTGTTACTACCTTCCATGCCAATCTCACAATGGAGTAATGAAGTTGTTGTCTCCTTTGCAGTACTGTGCAATGGGTCTTGGCTTGGTTGGATTGGATTTTAGAGGCTTACTTCCACCTCTTTTTGAAGAGTAAATGACCATTCCATCTTACTTAACTAGAACAAACGGGGCATTCTACTTCCTATCTAATGTTTTGTTCCTTTTCAGTGCAGTGCTTAACTTATTTTCAAAGAATATCAACACCGCAGTTGAGAACTTTCAGGTACATATGTTGGTTCTCTGCTTCATGTTGGATATTTTGACCTGTAGTTATGGTGTTTCACTTCTTGTCGAGAACCAGCTTCTGCAATGTATTTCAGTTTATGAAACCGTTCGCTTTTTGTTTCCTTTACCTTTTGTTAGATTTTCACTTTGCAATTACTTTCTCCCAACGTCTTATGTTGGTGTTTTCTTTCCGTCCTTATGTAGGTCTTTCTATTTTGGATCATTGGATGGTCATCACACCTTTGCAGATGCCTATGTCATTGTTGTCCTTGCAGCCATATAGTTTGTGGCTTCCCGTGTCATTTTCTCAAGAATTTATGATTAAAAAAGTTCCAGTTCGGAATGTTTTTCAACTATTTAGACCTCTATCAGATACTAGCATGGCATTCTTTTCCTTCTCCGGTCAATACTCAACAGTGATAATGTGCAAACCTTCCCCTCAATATCTTTTCCTGGATAATCTATGCATAAAGAAAATTCTCCATGTTTTCCCTCTGTAGTATCTTATGGTTCGTTATTACATTTATATTAATCGTGCTTTTTTATATGTCATGCACTTTATGGGTCAAGGTCATTGGTGGTTACTTGTTATAGACCAAATCAACAGGTTGTGTCTCAAGTAATGGTTGCTAGTTAATGACTGAAGAAATATGCCTCTAATACTAGCTTTCATCAGGTCGTCTTAGATTCACACCGTTGGGTTCCTATGCCTGCTATTGGCTTTTCAACAAATAGTGCGATCGAGGACAACCAGGATGATGTGACGCCACCCTCTGTTTTAATGGAGCATCCTCCTATCGCTGTGTTTGTTAATGGTAATACTTCCTGTTGCGTCTATGATAGCCCTTTTCCATTATGACAGTTGAAATAGTGGAACTTATTGTAGCTCAGCCTCTATTTTGCCTCTTTATTCTTCGCGGTATAGAGTAATTCTTTTCTACCATCTAAACATTTGAATAGATTATGGTCTATGTAGTGAGTTACATCCAACAACCTTATTTAGCATTTGAAATAGCATCTTAGTAATGATATCTCTGTGGGCAAGCCTCAAAAATTTTGATTTACCAGGATCCATTTATTGTGAATTTAAGTTGGTGCCCTCTGATCTATCTCTAATTGTTGTTTGTTACTTTTATCTTTTTTGTGTTGATGTTTAGAAGATTGCCCTATGTTAAAAGAGAAAGGTGTCATGATCCTCTTAAGTAGTGCTGCTAAATGGATTCGGGTAACCTACAAATGAACCTACCATCACCACAATAGGATCAAATGCACATTGGCAAGCACCAACCCATTTCATGCATTAAACTCCATGTATCAGCAACAGTCCAAAGGCAGGCTGGAATTGAGCTTTGATGTGAAAAGAATGAATGTATATGACATGCCATTAGAGCTGATTGTCATAGCACGTGTTATTACATTTAAATTTATCCTAAATAGAGAGCAACAATATAATGCCATTTTCCAATGTACTGAACTTATCTTTATGTATGTGGATTTTTTACTCTTGACGTATGGAGATGTTAGGATTATCTATACAAATCTCTGCTTGGAATTTGTTTTATCTGATTCTCTTGGTCTATGTAAGCTCAAAGGGAATGATTTTGGTGTTATATTTGCTATATTCAGAAGTTCTTATCCAAATGCGAAAACCTAAAATATTTCATGCCGACTAACTCCAAATGTTGGGATAATGCATAAATCCTTGCACAAAATTGTGCCTACAGTGCGTTTTTACGTTTCCTATAGATGACTGTCTTCAATGCTAATTACATGTGTATTTAACCTCCCCCTTGCAGGAGTTTCAGCAGCTATGAATGAATTACGGCCCTGTGCCCCGTTGATCTTGAAAAATGTTTTGGCTCAGGAGGTCATCAAGGGATTGCAGGCTGTTTCCGAAATTCTTGTTAGATACAATGCCATGCGAGTGCTCCGCGGGAATGAGTCTGCTCTATTTCTTTCACTTTGCCAAGCATTCATCGAGGTTATTATCAAGCTCTAAATAACCTGCAACATCTCATCTAAACTGATTCCTGACTCATTTCTTTCTGTTACTTGCAGGTGGCATATCCTTTCTGCGCAATGTGTTTTGGCCGCTGTTATGCCAACGGAGCCGCATTAATTACAGAACATAGGTATATTTTAGATGGTGTCAGCCAGCTAGTAGCAGCCTCACCTGTAAGAGGAGTTAAAACGTCTGTAGATAAGAAGGAAGAAAAGCAACCAACTGAAAATGGTGATATCTTAGCAGTAGATAATGGGGGGACTCCAGTTGATGGTGAAGAACTAGGAATTGTTGGTGTAGTAGATCAAAGTGGTGGTACGGGGACTATACATACAGTAAACCAAAGCAGCATGTAGTAGTTTACTGTTTAATCAATTGATTCTTATAAAATTCAGGGTTGCCTTCTTTTCTTTTATCTCTTTCGCGTTTGAGCGGCCCTTTGCTATTATTGATGTGGTTCTTTGCAGCTGTCATCCATCTTCAATCCAACTTGTAAGTCTACGTGGATGGATTCAGCATATATTACACGGACAGGGATTGGAGACTAATATACGATGGGCGTTATTTATTATTACGGTGTAGCAATGTACATGATATTGCTAAATATTTCTGAAAAAACTACCCTTCAAAATTCTTGTTTCCTTAAAGTATAGCGTGATTGTCTGCGATTTTTACTATAAATTTCCAAAAAAAAACACGACTATTCTTTCTTGGAAAGAAGTAATCATAAAAGACTTGATCCATAACCGAGTATCATATTTTAATGGTTAAAAAACACTTTGATACATGTGGTTTCAGGGATTAGTATTCTACTATTCTCATCTTTCAAAATCACATAAAACTATTTTATAGTTTCAAAACTTGGTAATTTAATCCAAACTAGTAGACGTCGTTAGGCTGAGGCACAATAAATTGGTCATTATCCTCAATTTTGTCTGGTTTTGTCTATTTTGGCTGATTTTGCTGACGTGGTCATCGGCGTCACCACCAAGTAGACGGAGCGCGGTGGGGGCGAGGACGACGCCCACGGCCTCGCCAAAGGCAATTCGGACTCCTGAGAGGACCATGACACAAAGATGGTCGAGGCGGACAACGTCGACGGTGAGGTGGAGGCCGAGAGCGGCAGAGAAGTCGCAGAGGTTGTCGACGGCGAGGGCGGCCTCATCAAAGAAGACGGCGGTGAGGTGGATCAGAAGCGGGCAGGACCGGGTGGCGTTGGAACGGGAGGCGGTCTCCTCGACGAAGGAGGACCATTGGCCGTTGAAGCCGAGATCGAAGTCGACCAAGTGCATAGCCTCCGCGTCGGCGAGGCACCTCCATGACGTAGTTGGCCTCGTCCACGGTAACATCAAGGCCTCCAACGTCCTCCTCCGTGAGGCCGATCCCGATGATGTCGCTCTGTCTAACTTCTCCCTCCCTCCATCCCCCCCCCCCCCGGTCTGATCCTCCTCCGCTGGCTACCGCGCCCCCAAGGTTGCGACCACCCTCCGATTCAGCCCCAAGTCAGACATCTACACCTTTGGGGTCCTTCTCGTGCTTCTTATGGGAAAGTCCCCCACCCAGGCGGCGGCGGCTTCCTCGCTGGGTGTAGTCCGTCATGCAAGAGGAGTGGACTGCGGAGGTGTTCGACGCGAAGCTACTGAGGCACCTCGATGGCGCCGAGGAGGAGATGGTCAGGATGCTCTAGGTCGCCATGGCCTGCGTAGCCCCCGCGCAAGACGCGCGGCCAAACGCCGCCCGGGTTGTCAGAATGATGGAGGTCGCCGGGCGAGGAGGTTTGGTCGTCCAACAAACCCGACGAGGAAGCCGGCGACAAGGGCCGACGTTCAGCGGGTGCTCTCTCTCTCCCTTGTGCATCTTTCTCTCTCTCCCCCCTTGTTAGTGAAACTAGTCAAAATTGAGCACAATGATCGGTTTGTCGTGACTCAGTCTAACGGCGTCTGCTGGCTTGGATTAAATTGCCATGTTTTGAAATTATATGGTAGTTTTATGTAATTTTGAAAGATAAGGATAGTACAATGTTAATTCCTGAAACTAGGGGGTATCAAAGTGTTTTTTTTGACCTATTTTAATAATTAGCGATTAAAAGGATGAAGGCAGGGAGATATAATTAAGTTTGGTTAGATGCTCCCGCGGACTAGTTTGACCTGGTCCTCTCAACCCTCCAAGTATCTAGTTGGCCAAGCCGTTAATAAGTTGGCGATGTTAGTACGAGAAGGACACGGGCGTTCGTCGGAGTTTAGTTTCGGCCAACGAGAGGAGAGAGAAAGAACAGCGAGAGAGGGAGAGAGGGAGAGAGGGAGAGAGGGAGAGAGGGAGAGAGGTGGAGAGGGAGCCCCCATTTTCTCTCTCACCTTCCTGTTCTTTGAAACCCAAGCCTTGGGTTTTGTAGGACATGCTGAATGAGGGTGCTGCAGCGGAGGCGTTCCCGGCCGCGGCGACGATGATGACGACGGCGGTGGCTGTGGACAGAGACAAGAACAGCCAGCAGGCCGTGAAGTGGGCTGTGGACCACCTCCTCGTTGGCAACCAAGCCATCATCCTCCTCAACGTCCACAACAAGACATCCCGTAGGTACCCCTCCCCTCCAATATATCTCCTCTTTCTTCTTCCATCATCTGCATGCCATACCTGATACCCGTCAGTATAGTTTCAAACCAATAACATAAATATAAACTTCTCTGAAGTTCTTCTATATATCATGGAAAAGAATAATTTGCATATTAGTGGTACTCCTTGTTGCATTTTGCAACATGGTGCCACTAACGCTGTTCATTGCACATAAATGGCACTATTTCAGATTCGGACCAAATTACCCTTTATCTTGGCTGAATCAGTTCTGCCATCGCACTTGTTGCGCTAATTAATTAACTTCTTGCGCAAGTTCTTTCGTTTTTTTGCGTAAACTAGATAACTTCTTACGCATGTTCTTTCGCTTTTTACGCAAACATAAAGTTACGCAAGAAGTCGTTTAATTGGTACAAAAAGCGAAAGAACATGCGTAAGAAGTTGTTTAGTTTGAGCAAAAAAGCGAAAGAACTTGCACAAGAAGTTGAGTAATTAACGCAACAAGTGCGATGGCAGGACAGAGTCACCTAAGGTGAGGGGTAATTTGGTCCGAATCTGAAATAGTGTCATTTATGTGCAATGAACAGCTTTAGTGGCACCATGTTGCAAAATGCAACAAGGAGTACCACTAATATGCAAATTATTCCATGGAAAAAGAAACGGGCTCTGTTATTTGAATATTAGGGTAAATAATAGTTTTAAGTCAAATTTCAAATAAGGGTCTATAGTTTTAAAAGTTATAAATAAGCCCCTCACTTTACATATATGTTTCAATTTAGGCCTTGGGGGGCGATCGACGTCAACAGGGCCAACAGAAACCGACACACGTGACCCCTTCATGACGTATCTTTGTAAGAATGAAATATATATGTTTTATTATCATAATTTTTGGAATACGAACGAGGAGCCTTATTTTGAAATTTTCAAAGAGTAGGACCAAATTACTGGCTGGCTAGTAAAGCGTAATTTACCCATTGATATTATTTGACAATAAGTATTGATTAATTGGTATTTAAGTTCTCAGCCTTTTTATTCTTCTATATAGCTAAAGCATTATTTCATATTTGGATTCATCTTTTTTCTTTAATGGCTTCCTGCAGATGGATTTAATGTGGCTGAGTTCAGCGATGATCAGTCACAGCAGGAAGAACAAATGAAAGACATATTTCGTCCCTACAGAGGTTTTTGCCATCGTAAAGGGGTATATATCATCCTTATATGATGTTATGATTATAAGTGAAACTTTTGTTGTCCTATGTGGCGATAGAATGTCCTAAACGGAACATATGACATGATAATCCTAAGTTGAGGGGGTTTAGTGGAATGGAGATATTGGAGTGGAGTTGGTGGTTACCCTGTCATGTGACAGGAGGCACAACTAGTATATATATATATTCTAAACTTCAATTACAACACATCATCATAAACCCCAGATTCTAAAATTGCAGCTACTGATAATTAAAAGGCACTCACAACTGAATCTGTAATAGTTTTTAGAAGAAGAAACCAAATGAAAAGTAGTTACATGTTTGGTGTTTGATTATATATGTATCTCATTCAAGATGTATTTAATCTGGAGGCAAAACCAGGTACGAGTGAAGGAGGTAGTCCTGGAAGACGCTGATGTATCAAAGGCCATCATCGAGTACATCGCCGGCAACCACATTCACAACATCGTCGTCGGCGCCTCCAACAGGAACGCAATCACCAGGAAATTCAGGAACGCTGATGTTGCAACCAGCCTTGTTAAATCTGCACCAGAGTTTTGTGCAGTCTATGTGATCTCTAAAGGGGTGGCGCTGACGGTGAGATCAGCAACGGGGCGGGCGCCGCTTGCCACTGCACCTCCTCAGCAACTGCCGGCTTCAGGTGGCTACATGCCGGAGCTCAAAGAGTCTGTCAAGTAAGCGAAGTCTCTTCCGGCTTCCGCGCTCTTTCTTGAAACATTGTGAAATGTTTTGTAATTGAAAAATGATTTATGTACATGCCCACGTGGGCATGTACATTACACATCAACCAACTAGTCCATCGTGAACTAGATGAAAGATTTGGTACCTCACTACCGATATATGGCATGTGTATTAGTACTGATTGATTGATTTAATCCATCGGTACCTCACTATCAATGGACTAGATGGTTGAATCGGTAACTCACTACCGATTCAAACCCGTGTGTAACATAGACATGTACACAAATCAGTGCTCTTTTTAATTTATCTCTTATGATGAGAAAGAAAGCAAAAGATTTAAATTCGTTTTGTTAGTTCACTTGCTCCTTGACTGATACTAATTAGTAGTGGTTTTGTTGTTTGGTAAAATGACTGCAGAGCATCACCTGGAAGAGGAGGCAGCTGGAGATCGGCGTCACCATCACCGCCACCGGAGAGTAGGTCTTTCGACAGAAACCCCGATGACTTCAGGGTGCCTAGGCGTCGGACGGGGTCCGGCAGCGTGCCATTAATTGACAGCCCCGACTCTTCCCACCGGCCGCCGAGGCCCAGCACCACCTCGCGCGACTCCTTCTCCGATGAGTCTTGTGATTTCACAGTAACCATGGGATTTCAATCTACAGACTTCCCGGAATCGATCGATTTCTCAACCCTCTCAGCTGAAAGCCCCAGTGGATCATCCCGGAATTCCAATGTAAGTATATCCACCAGAAATCTCCTGGTTTTGGCTCCACCAACTCTCTAGCTTGCAGTTAATTTAAAACCCCTGGCGTTGCCGTTGTAGGCTTCTCAACGTGACATGGAAGCTGAAATGAGGAGGTTGAGGCTTGAATTAAAGCAGACTATGGACATGTACAGCACAGCCTGCAAAGAAGCAATCACGGCAAAACAAAAGGTACTGATCGAGCTGCATCAAGAACTACACATTGATGCATGATGATCATTGGTTTGATTTTAAGTTATTGGGAAGATTGGTGATTTGACAAATCATTTGTCCTACGTACTAAGATTCAAGAAACTACAAGATAGATTATGGGATAAAAATGAAGCTGAGAGGTTTTGATTCTAAAAAAAAGTTGTAACAATTCCTAGAGAGCAGAACTTGGTTGCCCACAGGGTGGCTCGGTGACCATCTTTTGTTCGCCTGATTGCCTACTAGTGTAATCCTAGTCTACGGGCTTATCTAATTAAAAGAAAAAAAGAAAAGTAGTTGTAACAGATCGAAGAAGCATATATATATATATATATATATATATGACTGACTATTTGTTTCAGGCCAGAGAACTACACGAGTGGAAGGTGGAAGAGGCGCGCAAGGTCGAGGAAGCAAGACAAGCGGAGGAGGCGGCTCTCGCCATGGCCGATAGGGAGAAAGCAAAGTGCAAGGCCGCCTTAGAGGCGGCCGAAGCAGCACAGAAGATTGCAGAGCTGGAGGGGAAGAGAAGGATGAATGCAGAGAAGAAAGCCAAGCGCGAAGCCGAGGAGAAGAGGAGAGCTCTGGATGCTTTGGCGCAGAACGATGTCCGGTATAGAAAGTACACCATTGTCGAGATTGAAATCGCGACCAATTACTTCTCCGAATCGCTGAAGATCGGCGAAGGGGGTTACGGGCCGGTCTACAGAGCTTCTCTTGATCACACTCCAGTCGCCATTAAGGTTCTCCGGCCGGACGCTCAACAAGGAATGAAGCAATTCCAGCAAGAGGTATCTATCGATCATATCAAAACTGTAACACATATATATATATATATATATATATATATATATATATATATATATAAAAAGACACTGATTGAGGTCGGTAGACGTCTACCGATCGTGTCATTTAATCCATCGGTAGTGTTTAGCCGATGAATTAGATCAATCGATCGGTAAACATCTACCGATTGAATGTGTGAATCATCTGATTGGTAGATGTATATCGATCGAGTCACCTAATCCGTCGGTAGTGATCACTACTGATGGATCAGCATCCTCCGTCGACTGAGGAGCATGTGCAGTGTACATGGTTGTACGCATATCTTCACCCTATATATAATCTTTCAGCTCCTTTCATTCATGAGTTTATATCTATGATCTCATCTCATCTCATCTCATCATTCTATATATGATGACAATGTAGATTGAGGTGTTGAGCTGCATCAGGCATCCAAACATGGTGTTACTACTTGGCGCCTGCCCGGAGTATGGATGCTTGGTGTATGAATACATGGACAATGGAAGCTTGGAAGACAGGATTTTCCGGCGAGGCAACACTCCTACGATGAGCTGGAGTCTCCGGTTCAAGATTGCGGCGGAGATAGCCACCGCGCTACTGTTCCTCCACCAGACGAAGCCGGAGCCGCTGGTTCACCGGGACCTCAAGCCGGGGAACATCCTTCTCGACCGCAACTACGTCAGCAAGATCAGTGACGTCGGCCTGGCGAGGCTGGTGCCGCCTTCCGTCGCGAACACCGTCACGCAGTACCGGATGACATCGACCGCCGGGACCTTCTGTTACATTGACCCGGAGTACCAGCAGACCGGCATGCTCGGAATCAAGTCCGACATATACTCCCTCGGCATCATGCTCCTCCAGATCATCACCGCAAAGCCGCCTATGGGCCTGACGCACCACGTCGAAAGGGCCATCGAGAGAGGGACCTTCGCCGAGATGCTCGACCAGACGGTGACGGATTGGCCGGTGGAGGAGACTCTTGGGTATGCTAAGCTTGCGTTGAAGTGCTCGGAGCTGAGGAAGAAGGACCGGCCGGACCTCGGAATGGTTGTCCTGCCTGAGCTCAACCGGCTGAGGAATCTTGGGCTTGTGTACGAAGCCGGTGGTGGTCAGCGGAGAAGCAACATCGGCGGGGGTGGTGGTGCGCCGTTCAGTTCAGGCAATGTACATCAACGATCTTTCACAGCTGGATGAAGGTTTATTCAAACTACAGTATGAGAGATTAATGGATGATTTGGTTGGTGGTTTTATGTTTGAAACGTTTGCTTCTTTGCTAAAATCTATGAAACTTGATCACTTAGCATTTCAACAAACACATCCATGCATGCATGCAAAGTGAGACCGGTATTATGCATATGTAACCTTGTATAATCATAAATTACACATATTACACTCCAGAATCTCCTTTATATGCTGACATACTAAGTTGACCGGATATTGTCCCAATCTTATGAGTACAAAAATAATCATAATGTTTATTTATTTTTCAAACAGTTATATATATATATATATGGAGATTTTCTGCAGCGAACTGGTTCGTTAAGTCTTATACAGCGAACTGTGATCCTGGCCGTCCGATGGGATCGGACGGTCACGATCTCCTTCGCGTCACTTAACCCCCCTTATCCACTCGCGGCGATCGCGACCCTAACCCATCTCTCTCTCTCGTGCCCTAGACATCGCCGCCAGCTCGCCACCGCCGCCGACACCTCGCTCCGTCCTCCCTCGCCCCGGAGCTTCTTCCCAAAGCCCCATCCACCCTCGCCACGTCCACCGCCACGCGCTCGAGCCTCTGGCACCGCCCTCGAGCTTCCACGACCACCGCCGACACCTCGCCCCGTCCACCCTCGAGCCATCGCGGCGCCACCGCCATGCCCTGTCCTCCATTGGACAAGGAGTGTCGTTGGACAGGGAGCATCAGATGATCGCATTCGCCTGATTGAGTTTGGTGAATCCAACACTTAAACTTATTTTGGTTTCCGATGTGATGATCTGTTGTTAAGATCAAGCTTTGGAAAAATGAGAGGTTGCTAGGAAATAGTTCATATTTTTCTTGTAGACGATTAGCAGCTTGATTGGTAGTTTTCAACTGTAAAATTAGGATATTCTTTTTAACAAAGCCTTTTGGCTCATTAGTAGTCCGCAATGAGAGGAATTACTGAATACTTCCTGCCTGATTCATCCATAGTTCTTCATGGGTGGAAATTAGGGGTGGCAATCTGGGTCATGACCCGTGAACCCGACCCGACCCGACCCGAGATAAACAGGTTTGGGTTTGGTATAAACAGGTTCGGGTCATAAACGGGTCGACCCGTTTATGACCCGTTTATAAACGGGTCGGGTCGGGTTGACCCGCGGGTTAGGCGGGTCAACCCGTTAACCCGTACCCACTAGTTACCCTTACCCAGCCCCAGCCATCTACCCACTTCCCTTACCCTACCCAGCCACCTACCCTTAGTAAGGCTCTCAGCCTCTCACCCTCTCCTCTCTACTCCCCCCCGGCCGCCCGATCTCCTTCTCCCTCCGGGCCTCCGCTCCTCTCACCCTCTCCACCTCCTCCCTTGCCTCTCTGCTCCCCCCCTCTCCACGGCCTCCGCCTCCGCCCGGACCGCCCCCCACTCCTTCCCGTCGCCTCCACGGCCTCCTCCACGGCCTCCTCCCGTCGCCTCCACGGCCTCCTCCACGGCCTCCTCCAAGCCCCCCACTCCTCCCGTCGCCTCCACGACCCCCACTCCTTCCCGTCCTCCACGGCCTCCGCCTCCGGCCCCCACTCCTTCCCGTCCTCCACGGCCTCCGCCCCCCAAGGCACTCCTTCCCGTCGCCGTCCTCCACGGCCTCCGCGAGGTCACCTCAGCGCCGACCACGACCACGAAGCTCCACTGCCATCCAGATTCGTCCAGATCCGGCTGCATCCCGGCCAGATCCGGCTGCTTCCTCGCCGCTACGACTCAGATCCGGCCAGATCTGGCTGTTTCCGGCCAGATCCGGCTGTTACCCAGCCAGATCCGGCCAGATCTGGCTGTTTCCCGTCCAGATCCGGCCAGATCCTGCCAGATCCGGCCGTTTCCGGCCAGATCCGGCAAGATCCGGCTGTTTCCCGGCCAGTTTGTAATTAGTTGTAATTTAATTGTAATTTGATATGATTGCTTGTATGGTTGTAACTTGTAACTATTGAGGATTGTAATTAGTTGTAACTTGTAACTATTTTGATCAGATTGTAATTAGTTGTAATATGTTTAATTGTTGTTAAACGGGTCAATCTGACCCGACCCAACCCGTTTAATAAACGGGTTAGGCGGGTCGGGTCGGGTTGACCCGTTTATAATTGGGTCGGGTTCGGGTTTAAAAACCTGACCCGTTTATTAAACGGGTCGGGTTCGGGTTTGGTGTTTTGTTAAACGGGTCAGTGTATGACCCAACCCGAACCCGACCCGTGAACCCGAATTGCCACCCCTAGTGGAAATCTAGTTTTCTGTCTTCCTTTTTCTTATACAAGATTTTGTACTAGCTGGGCTAGCCAGATAAATCTGAATTGGAAATGGAAGGTCAATTTTGTATGTTCTGTATGAAAAATAAATGCCAATCACTGTCCAAAGGTTTTCGCACGCAATTTTCATCCTAATATGTTTCCTTACAGTGGCCGGCTTGGAAAATGTCTTGCCATGCTTGTTCATTATTATATTATACAAAGCCTTATTTTGGTCCTTCGAAGAAGCTGGATTTTGATCTTGAAATGGTCAGCCTTTAATAATTACTTATGTATAATCTTCTGTTATCTGCACATTTTCCTTTGCATTGTGAATAGGCTTGCAACTTCTGTTCAAATTTTTTTCCTCCCTTAATCTGCTTGGTAAGAGTTTTGGTAAGCAATTTGACTACTGCATCAATTCTTCCTGCTCTTCCTCTACCAGATTCAAAGCGATTTACTATTACTATGACTTTTTGATCTCTTCAGCTACGACAACATCCCTGACGAAGGACCTCCAACTCGTAGGGCCAAAGCTCCAGCCAGGAGAGAAATAGCCAGAGGTGAAGGGAGAGCTCCATAGAGAGTTTGAGGATTTGGGTGCTGTTGAGCATGAATCTGTAGGATTACTGTCATCTAGGTTTTTTGTAGCAAGATGAATTATACTAGTTGTATTAAGTGAGTGAATGTTGTCATCAGGTTTGTATGAGTTTTGTAATCAAACAGTGTACTCAAACAATGTTTTGTCATCAGTTTTGTCAAACAATGTATCAGTTTTGGGCTTCTAATATATTCAGTTTTGTACTCAAACAGTGTAGTACATGAATGCTTTTTGAGGTGTACGAGTCTATTTACAAACAATTGTGTTTGGAGTGAATGAATGCTAATGAGATATGTTGAGGTGAATGTATGTCTTTCTTCCATGTATGTTGTTGTATTCTCAGATATATATTGTTGTATTCTCATAATATAAGAGGAATTGTACACAAACAGAGAGTGTATAAAGCACATTGCTAAAAAAAAAAGAGGATTGTACACATGAACAGGGGATATTGAAATTCATACTTAATGTAAAAATCTGTATACATGGGATATTGAAATCTTAATTCATTGACATTCAAGCCATACATAAAGTAATGAACACTGATTAAATTACAAATATCACGATCACTGATTCAAGTTTGCTGGATATGTTTTCGTTTCAGGACTGTAGCTTCTTGTTGCTGCAGCACTTGTCATTTTGTGTGCTTCAGATGATGCAGGTTCTTCTATAGCTCCAGAACTTGTGTACATAACTTCTTCAACTTTCTCCATTTGAATTTCCTTTATCTTGTTTGGAGGGGATGCTTTATGTCTGTACACCAATTCCTGGATGATTTGTCTTACAACACAAAAGGAACCACCAGTATGTCGCCAAGTATGAGAAGTTGTAGGGAACCCTCCTGCGTTTAAAGACCTGTACCTGATTTGGACCACATAATCATCAGATAAGAAGATGAAAATTTTTTGTTGAATCACATCATAATGACTAATATCTACAGTAAGGAATGAAGCAACAAACTTATAGCATGTATGGAAGTATCTATGAACTCCATGAGTGTTAAAAAACACCCAATTGACTTTAACATCAAAGAACTTGGAAAAGTTTGCAACCAATTTCAAAGGTAGAAAATGATTTGTATCTCAACAACTGCCAAACAACAATTTCTTAAGGAATTGTTCAGCACTTAGCTAATTCTTGGATCTTGAGGAGCCAAATCCAGTGTTATTGGTGTTTTTTTCCTCGACAATCCATCCAGCTATTAGAGACCAAAATACCCACCAAGTGTATCAGAAGAAAAAAAAAATGGCATTTCCCAACAAGCTTTCACATATCTCCTTCTGAATCATCTAGTTTCATGATAAGGATTCCCATATGTAATCTCATCAAAAGAGAACATCCATTTTATTGAATTGCAATGAATGCTAGACCTTCCCTCACAGAGGTACCTTTAGTTCATCATCTTAGCCCCTCAGAGTACAGAAATCAAACAATTCATAAGCACAAAGTCCTAAGATACCAATGGAAAATGATCGCTATGTAGATAATACCTATCAACAAAGGCTTCCAACATAGCACATAGGATCTGCTCCTTTTCTTCTTTAAAAGGTTCAGAGGGGGCCGAAGCAGCAACAAACTCGCAACATTGCTGGACATGTCGATGTAACGCAAAAGGTGCCTCAGCAACCACTGCCAAAATAACAAACAAGTAGCATTTCTTCACGATTTCTTTTGCTCTTGGAAGATTAAAAAAAAATCAAGTAAACACATATATGGCTTGAGGGTGGACGAGGCCAGGCGTCGGTGGTGTTCGTAGAAGCTCGAGGGCGGCACTCCAGGCTCGAGCGCGTGGCGGTGGATGGGGCTTTGGGAAGAAGCTCCGGGTTTGGGAAGAAGCTCTGGGGCGAGGGAGGACGGAGCGAGTCGACGGTGGCAAGCTCGCGGCGATGTCTAGGGCACGAGAGAGACATGGGTTAGGGTCGCGATCGCCACGAGTGGATAAGGGGGGTTAAGTGACTCGAAGGAGATCGTGACCGTCCGATCCCATCGGATGGCCAGGATCACAGTTCGCTGTATAAGACTTAACGAACCGGTTCGCTGCAGAAAATCTCCCTATATATATATATATATATATATATATATATATATATATATATATATATATATGCAGTGATTGTTTTGAGAGTAAAATTGCCAAATTACTCTCAAATCTGAGGACGTTTCCGTAGTTCTACATGCATAATTACTTTTAACTACTAATTTAAATAGTTTCCATCCGAAAAATTCCTAGTTCACGTTTGGTTGTACGTTGTAATTCATCCAGAAATCAGAAGGGGAATTCCTTAAAACAAAGAATTCAATGTTTGTTTGGTTGCAGTCTCCATTTAAGAATCGGAATCGAAGTTATCGCATCTGAGAGAACTTTGTATTCCCGAATTTGATATGGGAATCCAGAATTCCCTCAAAATACAGGAACCCTCATATTCATGAAAGGTACATGAATACCCTTCATCTTTCTTTGATTAAACTGATCAAACAGCTAGGATAAATCTTAAAAATATTACCTAACCTAAAACCCTATTCAAATAATAATATTATTTCTTTCTCTCATTATTAATAATTTTTTATCAAAATAAGGCAAGGTAATGCAAATACATATACATACATAAATATATTCGTAAATCTATGCTATTAGAGTAAGGGGTATTTTGGTCTTTAATTTATATTCTCATTCAACCTCCCATATTTATTATGTATACCAAACAATTGAAAGTCTCATTCACATTCCAATTCCTTAATATACCAAACAATCATGATTCCTTTTCAATTCCGATTCCTATTTTCAATCATGATTTCATTTCAATTCTCATTCCAATTTCCATGACAATCAGACGTGGCCTGTTGTTTTCTTACGGTGATACGGAGAGAATGCTATAATTAATGCATCAAGTCAAACGATGGAGAGTCAGATCCAACCTCGGCAACTCTCCGGGCTCTTTAATGCCAATCCACGCCTCCGTGTGGACTTTATAAGCCTTACCTAATATAAACGTTCAACTAATAATAATGGTGACAAGATCAAGAATGCCGAAAATAGTACATGCAACGTAAATAAAGGTTAATAAGTAGGAGTTACACTTCACTGAAACCTAAAAGCAGTCTTTAACTCCACAAACTAATGAATCCCAAGGTAAACGCTTATGTTATACTTTTGAACAACGTTCACATACTATGAGTCATTTTTGACTCGGTGAGTGTTGATCCAAAGGCAAAAGGCACCCAGATGATCTCAGGCCATTCTCTCTCTCTCTCTCTCTCTCTCTCCCCGCCCCCCCCCCCCCCCCCCCCCTCTGTTATAAGAACAAAGACTGATTAGGATCTCTAGATTAAGGTCATTGCTTCCTCCCCTTTTTGGAATGGCTCCTCCAAGGAACCAGGAGAGGGCTTCTTTCTTCACTCAAGCTGATGCATTGTTGAGGAAAAATCTCTCATATCAGGTGCACCAATCCTTCATGCTTCTTTCTATAGTTTTCTCAGAAGCCCAATAAGTTGATGGCACTGCTATCTTTTATAATGTGTTATGTAACATACATAGTGCTCTCATGGGAGAGATGGGGTGATCTCATGTATTCTTTGGTCTTCTTTTTTCTCTTTGATTTTTGGCATCTGTTGCAATATCGCAACTCTCCTAGCCTGTATTATGGCAGGAACTCTCATTTGGGAGATTTTTTTTTTTTTCCTTTCTTTTACTAAATGTCATTTAACTCAAACCAGAGTGCTCCAAATGGTGTTTATTTGCATACCAAGCTTTGAACCAATGAGATTAGACATTCATGACGAACAATATAGACTGTTTAGATTTATTGATGAGGACTTTAACTTCGATATTGGTTAAACGTTGCAAAAATTACACTGTTCTTTAACAAACCATTGCATTCGACATCAAGTCACAAAACACAAAAAAAAAAAAAAAAAAAGCCCATTCTTATTAATGGATTTCTTAGATTCCGATATCTAATGCTAGGAAGACAATGCCACTACACCAGGCTGACTTCTTCTTCTCAACAATAGAAAGCTTCAACTTAAGGAGTTCTCAGTTCACTAGTATTGCTCAGTAGCCATTGATTAACATCAAATTCCAATCCAGGCAATATATTTCGCTTTATTTCTACACGATTAAATATCTCTGTGATGAGTGTAACTCTCCCTGCAGAGATATATACTCCATGATAAAAAGTTTATATAGCTACAGCCTACTGCACCTACTGATCAATCTCTACTTGCACTTCCTGCAGACAAGGAACATGAAACAAAACATCACACTGACAATCTTCCCAGCATTACTCTGCTTGCTGATAATCTCAATCGAATCAGTGGTGAACAGTGAACTCAGCAAACCAAAATTTCGCTGCGGCTGCGAATGTGTCCGTAAAGGAGAAGATGGTACATGTCACAACATCTGTGGACTCGAATTCTCTACGCTAAAGCAGGCCCCTGCTTGTCCGATACGCAGGCCGGAGAAATGGCCAGCTCTTATGCAGGTGCCCGACGCTCAGTATCGCGCAGTGAGAACAGACTCCCACCCATTTCCTGGCTTGCCTGATAAATCTTGCATGAAGAATAGATCTTGCCCAGTGACATCACTTTTCACAGGACATACAAAATCCATTGCCAGGAGTATGCTACTTAGAATTTCTTCATATTCCTATCACAAAAGAACATGAGCAGTTCAATTCGGCACTTAACAAAGAGCAGTTGTCGCTTGCAGGTCTAGCAAGAAGAATAGTCATGGATGCAATCCCAGAAAATGCTGTAGATTTATCAACCCTAACTTCTCTACTCGACATCGTAGGTATCTTTGAACTAAGAAATATTCTAGTGATCTTAGATATTACAGTTTTCATCTAACAATTGTGGTCACAGGGGGCAAGCAATAGTCCTCCTTCCAACAATTTTGTAGAAAGTGCAGTCCTCATTAACTCTTCTCTGCACATGATTCTGCCAAACTGCTTCATTGAATTCAACTTCACTTTTCCAATAACTCTGGGGAACAAATCACTTCAGCAAGGTGCATTGACATACATCTTATCAGGATGAAATCTTATCTAGCTTATGAACAACAAATAATTAGGCTATCTATCTTTTACAGAGATTGACTGTGCGAGAAGCTTGCTATTATGGCGCAAGAACTCCTCCATGATAAACAAAGAATTATTTCAAGGTTATCGGAATGGAAATTCATTCAATGAAATCCATGAATATGCTGTGGGTAAGTCTGGCACCTATTATATGATTATCTTCAGGAGCCAAAAATGTTGCCGTAGTCAAGATTCTGAATGTGAGTCTCCCTGCAGCTTATGATTTCTTGGATTCAAGACCAGACAACTTCAATGTCACCATTTGGTATAATTCAACATACAGCAATATGGTCACTAAATTTCGTGTGCTGCGGGTACCCAAATCCATAAACATGGTATGTCCTAAAGATTTCTTCAACGCTACAAGTTTTGATCACAGAGTACCAAACAATCAATCTTGGTTCATGTATCTTGTTTTCATCATCTCCCTGCAAGACACGCTGACAACTTAGATTTCATTGTTTGTTTTCAGGTCTCAAATGCATTCCTCCACTATTTTAAAGCAAAAGACTTGCAAGTTCTCCTTGGTTTTGTCAAAGAAATGCCAACACCAGGAAGAAGAAAGGCAGCGAACTTGTCGCAGATGATTGGCCCACTACTTTACTCATGGGTCATTCAGTTGTTATTACCTGTGAGTCTGTACTATTCTAGTTGGATTAGAACTTCCTAATTGGATTATTTCCTAATTTTATCTCTGTGAGGGGTGCATTTTCTCCTCTACTTAGATAATTTGATATCCCGTCTTTAACTTCATACATTCATATTCTTCTCAACATTATGCAGGTATTTTTAATGTTTCTTGTCGACGAGAAGCAAAAAAAAGTTCGAATTATGATAAGAGCACATGGACTTGGAGATGGGCCATATTTCCTTGTTTCCTATAGCTATTTCTTCCTCGTATCTTCTCTCTATATGATATGGTTTGCTACTTTTGGGTGCATCATAGGTATCCAACTCATCACCTTAGTACATTAAACCTATGTTATACAAACTCATAGTATCAGCTAGCCTTCTTCTCTTCCAGGTCTGGATATCTTCAGGTTGAACTCCTATATGATTCAGTTCATATTCTACGTAATCTACTTGAACTTGCAGATAGTCCTGGCGTATGTAGTAGGGACAGCATTTTCTCAAGTCAAAACTGCTGCAGGTTTCACCTTCTACATTGTCTAAACTCATAGTCTTTCTGTACAATGAATTCCAAATTCTAATTTTCAGTTCTTTTGCTTGCAGTTGTAGGATACGTTTATGTCTTTGGATCTGGACTTCTTGGAGCCTTCTTATTTCAATATTTCATCGAGCATCCGGCATTCTCAAGTACAACTGTTTTGATTCAAATTATGTATGCTAATGTATTTGCAAGAACATCTGATGGTGTATAAACCTTCCATGCATACAGGGTGGAGACTGATAGCCATGGAAACATATCCAGGGTTTGCATTGTACAGAGGACTCTATGAGCTTTCTCAGTATGCATTAGAAGGTCACTATAAAGGAACCTCTGGTATGAATTTGGAAAAGCTCCTCAACAGCAATAATGGTTTGAAGGAAACCATGGTCATCATGGTACTGGAATGGTTAATTCTACTCAGATTATCTTACTACCTAGATCTGGTACTCTATTCAAAGAATGAAGCAATAAGATATTCTTCAAATTCATCAAAAAGGTTTCACAAGGGGACTATTCAACCTACCATATCAAGCAAAATTACGAGTTCTACTATAGTCGAAATCGAAAATTCTGATATCTATGAAGAGGTATATTCTGAAGTGTGGAGTGAAAATTTCACAGAATCGAGAAGCTTTGATACAAAACTTTTATCGTCCTCTGTGATTTTTCAGATACGTATGGTTGAGCATATTCTTAATGAACAAAGGACAAAGCATCCTATTATTTGCTGCAACTTGGAAAAGGTATACAAGGGAAAAGATGGAAATCCTAACAAGCATGCAATTCACAGCATCTCTCTTGCAGTATCACAAGGTGAATGCTTTGGCCTATTGGGTCCTAATGGTTCTGGAAAGACAACCTTTATTAGCATGGTTAGTAGATATTTACTGATTTCAGATTCTTCTAAATCATCTCTCCCCCTACCAAAAACATCAATGACAAGAAAATGCATCAGCTTCAGTAAATGACCGTGTTAAGTCTCGCATTATTTCCTATAACCTTGTGTTTCAGGTAACCGGCCTCCTCCAACCCACTTCTGGGACCGTGGTTATTGACAATACAGACATCAGATCAGAAATGGACAAGACACACACAAAAATAGGGGTCTGCACACAAGAGGAGTATGTGTGCCTACCTTATAGCATGATCTCTGTTTCAGTTAAAAGAAGAGTTGCTTAAAATTGCTACAGCTCTAAATAATTAATTAGGTTGGGCGTCTTTGTCCATTAGCTAAAAGAGTTTATTGCATAAAAAAGAAAAAACAATGCCAATCACATCAAATATGTAGTTTTCACGTCAAGCTTCAAATTAATAATCATTAAAAAAATCGTTTTTTTAAGTTGAAAATCTATTGCTTTAAGACTGATTGACATTAACAAAACTTTGCAGTGTGCTCTGGGATACTCTAACTGGAAAGGAACACTTATTGTTCTATGGTAGACTACGAAATCTCAAGGGTTCAGACTTGCAACATGTAAGTGAAAGGCATTCTATTCTCTATTTTCATTACTTACCAGCTTCACCATGCGAAAAGAACCACCACTTAAAACATACACAGACAAAACATTTTGGATCTCTCATGTGCCATTACCATCGTAAAGTAAAAATGTCTTACTTCGAGTCAAATAGGCAGTTGATCACTCCCTGAAGAGCATGAATCTCTATGAAGATGATGTGTGTGATCAGCTTGTCGGAAAATACAGTGGAGGCATGAAAAGACGACTCAGCGTCGCGATCTCTCTTATAGGAGATGCAAAAGTATGTAGATCAATTGACCATTCTACCTCCGCTTTTTGTTTGATGCTTTATTCTTAAAAATGAAAATGCATAAGAGAAAGTTATGTGCAGGTGGTCTTTCTGGATGAGCCAGCGACTGGATTAGATCCCGAGTCAAGACATTACTTGTGGCATGCCATTAAGATGGCAAAGAGAGACCGAGCAATCGTTCTCACAAGTAAACTTTCAGCTAAATAGCTGTCACCAAAGCTTTATCATTAGTTCTTATCATTGACCGACACGGTCTCTTTCACTTTCACCAACAAAGATGATGAGATCATCTTCAATCATGACCATCTTTTTGACTTGGAGTCATGGACGCTTAAACTTTGTTACGAAAAAAATTGCATGCAAAATCCATTTCCTAGTTGGGAAAACAATTTTCTCAGTCATTTTTGTTTTGACAGCACACTCAATGGAAGAGGCAGAGTTTCTCTGTGATCGTCTAGGTATACTTGTCAATGGCAGATTGCAATGCATAGGAAGCTCTAAACAGGTGATCACCACCCATAACTTACATATTAGCATACCAGTCACCAACTTGAGCAATGAACCATGTATCTATATCATTCTACGCAAGTCCAGAATTTAATCCACTAGTAAAATATTCAGCAATTGTACTTTTACAAGACAAATAATAGACTATGTAAAACATGAATCCTTCCTGAGCATTGATAACAAAGATCAGCTTATGCACCGGGGCATAGGATTTAATCAAAGATGTTCATGCAAATGTTGATTTTAAAATTTTCATATATTTCAGCTTAAGGCAAGATATGGGAGATCATACCTGCTCAGCATATCAGCAGATCCTCTTCAGAAGAAAGACATCGAGCAGGTTGTGATCAACCTGTGTCCCAATGCAGTGAAGGTCTATGAAACCGCCGGAACCCAGAAGTTTCAACTGCCCAAGAACGGTGCAAGGGTTTCCGACATATTTGGAGCTATGGAAAATATCAAGAGAGAGATGAGTGTTCATGGTTTTGGGTTGGAGAGTGACTCCTTAGAAGATGTCTTCGTTAATGTCGTCGATCAGACAGTGGGAGTTCAGATAGATCAACATTCCGGTTAGGCTTCTCACGTCACAATTTAAATGTTTTGGTAGATACTATCGCATTGATTGGATCAAGAATGAGATGGTAGATTGATCTTGGGAATTCTAGAGGGGATGTGTTGTGCCTGCTTTAAGTAATGGCATCAATTGAAAAGATAGATAACTATCTATTATAAACTGTAAAAGCACATAATTTCTAGAGAGCCAAGAGGAGAAAACAGAAGAAATAACCTCCACAAGCAAGACAGGAAAAAGAGATTTTCCAAGCATCTAACTTCACTACATGCATGATCATCTCTAAATTAACCAATGACATTCACAATAATGACACATCTAAACATTGAGACAGGAGTTCATAACTTGGAGATGAGATGTCACGTTCTTTCCGATTAGATTTATCTGCGATCCAACAATGCAAAACAAATCATTTTTAATACCAAAGCTATATCATATGAATCGAAAAGGAATCATATCACATTTCATCTTTGTTTTGCCTGCTTTCATGCATTTTATTGCCTCATTGTCTTCCTTATGGCAGGATAATGTATCATGTAATGTTCATTGTTTACAAGATTTTCAACGAGCAAATATAGCATTAGGATTTTAGGGCAAGTAGCAGGTACATAAAAAACCAAAACATTGGATTCAACGAAAAACAAAATATCAAAAAAAAAAAAAAATGGGCAGCAACTAAAAACAAATACCAGTAACCATCTTTTCCCGAGAACCAATATCTCCAAGCTCCCTGCGTTTGCTTAGAATTCACGAT
>OY986970.1:1392886-1498664 GCA_963920575.1 Narthecium ossifragum | reverse complement strand
TGTCCCTCACCCAACTCGCAGCATAAAGCCTAGAAGCTTCCTTCAAAACCAACCAGCGCTCTATCCAAGTGAGGTTTCTTCTCTTTTTGATATTTGGAGGATCAGGCAAGGAAGAAGGAAAAGCAATTTCCTTGAGATCATATCGAACATAATCATACAGTTTCCGGCAGACCACCCGCAGCTTCATACTGCTCACTGAGTCCTCACAATCATGCCCATCGAATGAACCCAAAAAACACAAACCTACATTCAACCAATGCAAAGTACCAAAGGTTATAACAAAACCCAACAGCACAAAAATCCACCAGCGGAAAATAAGAGAACAAAATGAATAATCTGTGAACCAACTCTCTCAAAACATCTCCAGCCACACAATTGAACCACTATGATTCGACTGCAAGCACTTTAATATACAAACATTGGTGATCAGCGGAAGAGATCAATAAACTTCTCTTAAGTATTTTAATCATTATTCACATAAGTATCAACTATGATTCGAATGCGAGCACTTTGATCATGAGGTATACAAACACTGGTGGTGATCAGCAGAAGAGATCAATAAACTTCTATTATGGGTAATATAAAATTCACTTTTTTTTGCCCAATAAACAATATATCACACAGATGGGTCCGTGTCCTTAAACGATTCGTCTTATAACCAATGAAATGCTCATTTTAACAAATGGGTGTTATATTTAACAAAGTTGTCACAATTTTTCCACCCATACAGGAATCGAATAAAAGATTATGCAATGAAATGCAACAAAATCATGTGGGTGGGATTAGGAAAACAAAGCATGAATCAAGCATCCCAAAACCTAGGAAGCGATTCCAATGGTCGAAGTGGCACAGTCATACCTAAGTAGAAGAAGAAGACGACCAATCGAGAAGCAAAGCAGAGGTTTTTCTCACCTTTGCGACTTTGGATCTTGTCTTTACACCACCGAACGCCTAACCCTAGCAGAACTAAACAAAGGGGCGGAGAAATTAATTTAACCCCATTGTTGGACATGGGACAGCCTCAGTGGTGTGGCTTTGCCACGTGGACTAATTAACCAAATAATGTGGGGAAATAGATTACTACCTTATTCTACTCTTAAAAACTTTAATAAATTTCATATTTGATCTTGCAATATTGCAAATATCATATTTTCTGTATGAATTATTCCTCTAGAATTAATTTCATCAAATTATATGGCAAATTGTTCTAAAAGTATTGTTTGTTGGCTTCTAGCAGACTAAGATCTTCTAGCATACACCACTGAGGCTATACCGTATCCAGCAATGGGATTAAATTAATTTCTCCACGCCTTTGTTTAGTTCTACTAGGGTTAGGCGTTCAACGGTGGGAAGACAAGATCCAAAATCACAAAGGTGAGAAAAACCTCTGCTTCGTTTCTCGATTGGTTGTCTTCTTCTACTTAGGTATGACTGTGCCACTTCGACCATTGGAATCGCTTCCTAGGTTTTTGGGATGCTCAATTCGTGCTTTGTTTTCCTAATCCCTCCCACATGACCGGATTTTGTTGCATTTCATTGCATAATCTTTTATTCGATTCCTATATGGCTGGAAAAATTGTGATGACTTTGTTAAATATAACATCCATCTGTTGAAATTGTGATATATCATTTATTGGGCAAAAAAAAATGAATTTTATAGTAGCCATAATAGAAGCTTATTGATCTCTTCTGCTGATCACCACCAGTGTTTGTATACCTCATGATTAAAGTGCTCCCATTCGAATCATAGTTACTATGATACTTATGTGAATAATGATTAAAATACTTCGAAGTGATACCTTGATAGCAGTTTTCAGGTGCACAGGGTGCTCTTGCGACGGCGAGGAGGGCCGTGCGACGTCGGCAAAGCCGGGGATAGGTCGTAGGACCTCGCGGGGTGCCTTCAGGTGCACGGGGTGGCAGCTAAGTCGTGGATTCCGGCGATGGGCGTGGCCGTCGAGGGGGTTTGTGGGAGGTCGGTGATCGGGTGAGAGAGAGAGCAGCGGAAGACAGGGAGGTCGGGGAAGAGGTGGTGCAGCGGCGATGAGTCGTTGGCCGGTGGTAATCAGCGCCGACGGTGGGAGATCTGGTCGGCAGGAAGAAGTGGAGGTCACGATCTTTATAGAGGACGGAAGGGAGGTCAGCACCGGTTAGAGAGGAGGGAAGGGGAGGTCGCAATCACCAGATCTGGCATCTTCCTCGCCGGATCTGGCCTATTTCCTCTGGAACTGGCCTCCGAGGAAGAGGGGAAGGAGGCGAACGGTGGTGACGGGAGCTTGGTATCAACTGATGCTATAGCACGTGATCCACCAAGTCACCAACTGATGCTGATGCTGTATCAGTAGAAACGGTAGATTTTGGTGTATCCACTGGTGCTACATGAAACCGGTTTTTTTGCATCATCAGATGCATCAACTAATGCCTGATCAATCTACATAGGTTTGGACATGATGTTGTATCAGTTGATACATTACACTAGTTGATACAGAGTATTTAGTTGCTTATATCAACTGATGTAGTATTAGCTTGATTTTTGTTTAATTTGTACGTATCGCATCGCATTAGTTCGTACAATTGTTTCGTTTAATCTTTTTGATCGATATAAATTACATTGATTAGAATCACCTCTCATATCACCCAATATCCCTTGATGAAATTACCCTCACTTTTAATACATATTATATTTTTTATTTAATTATATTCTTTCTTTAGTTATATTTATATCACTCGAATTTTTTATCTTATGTGTTGTAAATATCCTTTTGATGAAAGTATGATTTAGATAGATACGCAAATACCACAATACATGTCCATGATTCCATGTCTATGTCCATACATACATACATATAACATTATACACACACATACATAATCTAGAATCTAGATTAACAAGCCAAAATCTGCTGTAATTATACATATAACCGCATCACATCCAAAATGTCAATGTTAGGACACTTTTTGCAGGAAAATACAAAAAACAAGAATATTCATCAACATCGATGGCAGATGATCTTGCCCGGAGGGCTCGGCAGGGCACTGCCGGCCTTGTGTAAGATTGATTAATAGTTATATCACTCAGCCTGTGGGCTCAATTTCAGCAAAAAAAAAAAAAAATCAACATCGATGGCAGTCTTGTAGTCACAAAACTAAACAATGGTATTCTTCATGTTGTGTGAGACAGCTTGAATTCTTTCTCAAATACCAAATCATAGGTAATTTGAGCACATTTATCAGCAGCAAGAGTTGCTATGACAATCTTCTGATCATCAATTTCTACGAAGATTGGTACGCTTTCATTGGGTTTGTCCTTCTTTACTTCCCCAAGCGATGCCTGCACAATATTGAGACCAAAACATTGTTATACAACCATGGCAAAATATTATGCAATAAAAATGAAGCTCAGAGGTTTTGATTCTGAAAGGTTGTAACAGAAGAAGTATGACTATTTCAGGCCAGAGAACTACACGAGTGGAAGGTGGAAGAGGCACGCAAGGTCGAGGAAGCAAGACAAGCGGAGAATGCTGCAAATGCGTATAAGGTCAAATTCTCACTGCAAATGAAGAAATAATCTTGCATAAACAATTCAAGAAAATCAACTAGGTAAAAAGAATGACTAACGGTAGGCACAACTAGAAGAACATCGTGAGGTCCAGCGATCAAGTAAGAGATTTGCCAGCCCACTCCCGCTCCCGTCGCTTAAGTTTAGCCTGCATCTTGTTAAATTTTTCCTTTCCTTTCTCCAGAAGGGGATCAACTACAACATATACATTCGGATCATCTTTTCGCGCCATGCCATCCTGCATATATCTTAAAAGCTTACAATAGCAGTTTATATGAAACATTATCAAACATAAAGCAGCAACATAGTACATTACATTCTTAGAAATCTCCTGCATGAACTTCAATCTGTTTGTCATCCATCCCGATTCATCTTCCTCATCATTACTACTGCTAGGTGCAGAAAGCTTCGTAGAGAATAACTTTTTGAATTTGTCCAGTTTGGATAGTGTCTGCCATAAAGAAATTGTGTAAATCAAACTTCACCGATGGCAGACGCATTGTATACCTCTCGAGTAGCTAACAAAACATCATTTACTTCCAAAAGGAAATAGACAGCTTAGTTAATTTGTAACAAAACAAGAGAAAACCAAGTGTTATAATGAAGTAACATATAGAAAGCTCAACAGCCTTCATTCAAACCAAACAGCCTTTAACATCACGAAACTAAGTCGCCAAAAGATATAACAGAATAAACATCATAATAGCAGACAGTTTAAATGGAACTTACATCTTCTTCACGACCATGAAACCTGCGCTTCTTCTGCTTCTGCATCTGTCTCTCCTGCTCAGCATGACCCATTAATTGCAAATCAGCATCAGCTTTAACCAAAAGCTCAGCCCTTGCATCTGAACCAATGCCTTTCTTCTTTATTGACAATTTTTCGACCTTGGAAGGTCTGTCTTCAGCATCTTTAGCATTGTTTCTTGTCGAAAGAAAATCACATCCAAAGGTTAGCACATAATTTCTAGAGAGCATAGAGGAGAAAACAGAAGAAATAACCTCAACAAGCAAGACATGAAAAAGAGATTTTCCAAGCATCTAACTTCACTACATGCATGATCATCTCTAAATTAACCAATGACATTCACAATAATGACACATCTAAACATTGTGACAGGAGTTCATACCTTGGAGATGACATGTCACGTTCTTTCCGATTAGATTTATCTGCAGTCCAACAATGCAAAACAAATCATTTTTAATACCAAAGCTATATCATATGAATCTAAAAGGAATCATATCATATTCCATATTTGTTTTGCCTGCTTTCATGCATTTTATTGTCTCATTGTCTTCCTTATCGCAGGATAATGTATCATGTGTTTGCAAGATCTTCAACGAGCAAATATCGCATTAGGAGCAAGTACATAAAAAACCAAAACATTGGATTCAATGAAAAACAAAATATGAAAAAATAATAATTGGCAGAAACAACAAACAAATACCAGTAACTTTCTTTTCCCGAGACCCAATATCTCCAAGCTCCCTGCGTTTGCTTAGAATTCGCGATCGCATCCGTGCATCAAACTTATACTCATTCTCGTCCTCGTCGTCGTCGTCGTCATCATCACTATGATTATAAGCGTCAAGAAAACCACTTTCTTGATCTTTATTGGAGCTTTCTTTCTTAGAGCTTAAAGCCTCTCTTACAGACATTTGAATAACCTTTTTTCTTTCAGCTTCTCCTGGACTCTGCATGTTAAAGAACATTCATGTCATTGTTACTCAATAATATTCGTAAATTTGATAATAAAAAAAATGTAGGCCACATCAAAACAATGTGGTGGGATCAAAGCTGAATCAAGAGCTATGGCATGTCATAGTCCAAAAATAGAGCCTCACAACTTCTTCTAGCAACATATTAAATGGCACATGGAACATCAAACAATTATTTCAAGTTGCTTACGCGCATATAACCTGCACGACAAAATTTCATTACACAATAGTTCAGCTACTGTAGCAACTTTAACATGGACTTCAATAGTTTCCAAAGTTATGAAATCAAGAAGACCAGTTCAACCCAGACAATCATGAGAATAGTCAAATCATATTAAAATGATTAACACACACATCATGGATGCAATGTGAAGTACCTAGGAGCAAGGATTTCCATACCGGCCGGCACATGTCCGTGCCGGCCGGTATGCACCGGACCGGTGGCTAACCGGGTTAAAAAACCCCCCTGAATCGGTATCGGGGGGGGGGGGGAGCCGGAGTTGTGCCGGGCGATACATACGGTATCGCCCGGTACTAAGACGATGCGTACCGGAGCCGGAGGGGAGGAGGAGGGGAGCCGGAGGCGGAGGGGAGGAGGAGGGGGCGGAGGCGGGGGCGGAGGGGAGGGGCCGGAGGCGGGGGCGGAGGGGAGGAGCCGGAGGCCGAGGCGGAGGCGAGGAGGAGCCGGGAGAAAAAAGAGAAGGACTGAGGAGTGAAAGGGTCTCGGGAGAAAAAAGGAGGAGGGGTCTCGGGAGTCGGGAGGTGCAGCGGCCACGTGGGGGGGGGGAGAGGAGGGAGACGTTAATTTGTGTACAACATGTTGTTCGGGTAGTCAGCAAGTCAGAGAACAAGCTAAAAATAAAAATCGGTATCTATCAATGATAAGCCTCATATAATATTTTATTTTTTTATTTTTTTTTATTTAATGATGGTAATTAGTAGCTTTTTTTTAATAATGATTGTTTTTAGCATTGTTTTTTATCTAATAATGGTAACTTTCTAATAATTAAATATATCATATGAAAATTTAAATTTTTATGTTAATAATCATTTTAGTTATTATATTACTTTCTGATGCTATTTAGTTTTTTTATGACTTATTCATGTTAATGTTTTCAGTATTCATGCTATTTTAGTTTGAAGTCTATTATTCTCATTATATGACTTTCCTATATGCAGCACATGAGTTCTACTAGAGGCATTTATCTTATACCACCGAATGACAGATTATGCTCAGTCTGAGAAAAAGCTTGGTGTGTACTCATATAAGAGGTGTATTGAGCTGTTGTTTATGTGTCATATATTGTATTATACTACTTTGATATGTTTTCACTCTGCTCTGGTATAAGAGATTATATTTGGCCAATTGGAGATGTTGAAAACGAATGAATTTCACTCATCTGGACCGGCACCGGCGCGTACCGGCAGCGCGTACCGTACCGGTGGGTTGCCGGCACGGCGCGTGCCACCGGCATGGCAATCCATGCCTAGGAGTACAACTTTCATGTTCCATCAGATACTTCCTATTTAAACAATCACCAGCCATAGAAGACCAGTAAAGACGACAAAAAAGGCCCTTATGAATCATAAGCATATGTAGGAAATACAAGTCCTATACACTGCATACAGAAAGCAATTTATTCACATGAGATGTACAGGAAATCCAAGAGGCAAAAGATTAGTGATGATTAATATGTTTCAGCTCATACATCAACAAAAAGTACAACTGAAACCTACCTAAGGAAATGAATGGAGTGACTATAGCTATTGATAAATAAAAACTATCAGATTCGTCTGATTAAGACGAGTAAAAATTTATTGCAAGGAAGAAACTCCAATCAAAAACATGTGAAGCAGGCTACCACCTGTTCTTCAGCCTTTGTCTCTTCTTTAATAAAATGAGGATCATCCAATACATCATGAATACTTTGAATCCTCTCCCGCCCACTTGCCTCCACCTCTTTTTCATCCTCTTCTACTTCCTCTCCAAAAGATAGCATACTCAGCTTCCTGCATCATAAAGATGCATCACTAGAAGGTAATTTGGCCAAGTCAAGCACACTAGATGGACAAGGTAACGATCAATCAACTTATCAAAGTGACGAAAAAGAATACTCACTTTTCAGCTTTCTTCTTCTGATCTTGTCCCTGCACATTATCCTTCGGGTAAGACAGAGGCTTCTCAGGCACTTGCCTAGGGACTATATCATCAAAAGGATTCCATAGTACCTGCAAATATTTTCCAACAGAATATACCCTCAAAAAGCAATGTTTTGGCAGACAAAATTCACAAGAGGAGAGAAGGAATCCTTATTTATACTGATTAAAGTTAGAACTTAGAAATCAAAGCCTTCACGTGTTGATGTTTTGGTATTGCGTGAGTATACAAAAATAAAGCAAGAAAAGAAGAGAAGATATTACATCCATATCTTATATAAAAGACTATATTCTAAGATTAAAATTGGATAATCTGTTTAGGCATTAAGGGCTTTTATTCACCAAAGCATAACAAGAGACAAAAAGAAAGGAGTTGCAGGAACTAGCTGTGGCTTGTTACTTGAAATAACAGAGAAGCACTAATCCCATGGTAGCCTAGACCTACCTCAACAGAAAGAATCTTTGGAGCATTCAATGGTCGATCATCCTTGTCGGTCTCGACATCGCCCAAACTTAAGAGGTTAAATATGGAATCACCAGTGATCTGCAATCATTAGGGTCAATAATAAGCATGCCAATTGCCAACCAAGGCACCTAATAGAATTATTACCTTTCCAAAGATCGTATTCTTTCGATCAAGCCAATCACAACGGTCCAATGATATAAAGAACTGGCTTCCATTTGTGTGTGGTGAACCAGCATTTGCGCATGCAACTAAACCCCTGTGATTGAATCTTAGACGAGAATGAAACTCATCAGCGAATGCACCCCCATAAATGCTTTCACCACCTGCAATTTGAAACTTAAAATTTGAACAACAGGCTTGTGACTGTAAAAAATCAGCTCAAAAATATCATCCACTCTTGGTCTTTGCCAGATATATGTTAGCTATTGGGTAGAGTTGTATCACCCATATCATTAATCAGATATCTTCAACTTCATGCATGCTGAGCAATCTTTTATCTTGAAAGCATTTGGATCAACAAAGACTCGGAAATACAATCGTAGTGCCAGCGAGCTTGTGGATGGTTTGGGGGTGGGGGTATATTAAAAAAAAAACATCTATCTCAACGCAATCACTAGAAAAAAACCCATTTTTCTCTGGGTACCAGACTAATTGAGTAAAACCAAGCACATCTACGTCTCCTGCATGCGATACAACCACAAAATCCTCAAGAAAAGAAAGACTAGCCCTACGGCCACCATCTTTTCTTATTTTCACAAATCATCTTACTGGTTCTTTAAAAAGGCATGTCACCTCCTCCACTTCAATGAAAACACTATTCCCCACCACACTCCAAGCATTAAAACAAATCGAATCTATGTTCCGGCAGAGCAAGAATATCCTCAATAATTGATTCCTTCGATAATTTGAGTGCAACTCTAGATCATCTGGAAATGTAAATCCCTACTCTGAAAAAGAAAAGGCCGAACTAGGGCCAAGAACTTTCGCATAAAGAACAAGAAGAGGCGGCGAAAAAGAAAACAAGAACCGTAAGAGAAGCACAGGTACCTGTGCCGGACCCCGTGGGATCACCGCCCTGGATAAGGAAACCCTTGATGACGCGGTGGAAGACGGTGCGGTCGTAGTACCCCTCGAGGCAGAGCTGCACGAAGTTGCGGACCGCCTTGGGCGCCTCCTTCGGCCAGAGCTCAATGTCCAGAGGCCCCATGGTCGTCCTCACCACCACCTTCCCCCGTGTCGGCGGCTCCGACACGTACACCGACGACATCCCGGCACCGGAGAGGAGCTCCGGAAGACGATACCGCCAGCCGAATCCGGATTTTTTACTACGATCCGAAACCTATTTGGTCGCTGGTCGGCAAGAGAGAGAGATATACAACAATGGATCGGGTATGAGCGGGACGCAACCCGAAATCCGTCGGAATTTGGTCGGGTCTGGATCCGAAACTCGGAGCCGTGGCCCGTGGATCGGTAATGGACTCGATTAATCAGCGGAGTTGGAACACACACTGAGATCCGATCCAAAATAGATTGGCCTAACGTTCCATATCCCGGGTGGTATATCAAAAAGGCCTTATATTTAGGCTCCAAAATCAAATAACTTAAAATGACGTGATTTTTTAATATATTAAACAGTAATTTATGGGTAAAGCCTGCTATATTAAGCAAATCCACGTTTTTTTTTACTCTCCTTACATCGGTCAAAATTGTTAAATATTTAGGGGAAAAAAGCTATTTTCCAAGTATGAGTACCTGCCTACCTTAAATTATGATCACCTCTATTTCATTTCGAAGGGAGGACTAGCTTAAAATTGGTAAATGTTCAATTATTAGCGTAACTTCTGTGTTGAGTGATTAGAGTTTTTATACGGTACCAGAGCTGTTGTGAATTCATCCAGCTTCACGTTTCACCGCACGTGAGGTGGTGTATTTCCTCGGTGTTGTCGGAGACCAAGATAAGATATATTTAATATTTGACATCTTTTTTTCTTTGTTTGAGTTGAGACAAATAGGTGACTCTAACTCTAGTTCAAGCGGAACTCAAAACTTTCGCTCAAGACTCGACTCTCATTCCGGCTCGTATTAGTGAGGCGCAAGGTTCATCATCAGTAAGATCCAGCTGTTTTTGCTTATAAAATAAAATCTATACAAAAAACATATAAGTTAGTTGACAAATAATTTTGCTATATTTCTGCATTAGAATCTGCAGACACACAATGTAATATAGTTTTCAGAACTAATAATATTATTGGTAGCACATGGAATAATCTTTGAATCATTTGAGTTGTACAGAGCTGAACACGAACAAGCTCGGTTTTATTTGTGCCTGGCTCGATTGAAGACAGCTTAAGACTCAAATTATTTGTGTGTGTATATGTATACCACTCTAGTAATTTTGTTTTGCTAAAGATTACCCAGGTTTTTTTTTAACTGTGAGCCAGCTCTTCTACGTCTATCCACAGGGATGCTTATCTCACATATGATGCCCCTGTCAAATAAGCAAGGAAAAACTGTTCTGTTTTTTAAAGCCGAACAAAGTCACCGTACTCTAAAGATTCATTAAAAAGCCAGAAAGCAATTCGAAATACCTTGATGCGTATTCTTGACATCAAAAGAGATTTGTTATTGCCATGCAATGCAGCTTGATGCAAAGTGATATGAGTTATAATGTCAAAACTTATCTTATGTGGTTGAAACCATGCCAAGTGCCACATAGCTCAAAGAAGCTCCTGTTTCTTTAATTTAGGAGCATGGAAAATCGCATTTCATCATAAAGAGTATATGCATCTTTCAATTGCATCCACAGTTTAAATGCTAATCAATATTTACAATCTTTGTAGAGTAAATTATCATCAGAACCTTCAAAGAAATACAAACAGACATATATACAATTGACGCAACTTTAACCAAAGCAATTCTGACTATGATGAGAACACAAATTCCCAGAGTCTATTTAGCATCACTGCTATTATTTCTGTAACCAAACGGCTTGTTTATTTCTAGCTCTAAGAAGACTACATCTCAACATATTGAATTGTACATATGAAGGAGCAGTTTCCAATCATAGATAATAGTGGATTATAGTAGAAGCACAGCACTGATAGCTTATGGTTTCAAAGAGTTTTCAAGAAGCCATCGATTTGCAGAAATTGAAAACCTAGCTGTAACATGAATCTTCTTCTTCGACCATTTCAGCCTATTAACCGGGCTCAGGGGGCCAAATGCCATACATATTCTTACTTTCCACAAATGCTACAAATTAACGGGTATGTGCCCACATCCGTGCCATAGCCGTGACCTGAGTCGCATTTGTGCCAAATACATTCCTTGCATGACTTCTCACAAAACCAAACAAAGTAGTAGCATGTCTCAATAAGAAGAAGTTCTTCTTCTTCTTGTTTTCTTCTTTTTTTTGACAAATTCTCAATAAGAAGTTCTTCAATAGGCCAGTTAAACTTTTAAAGAGTCTTCTCAACAAATATTGGTCAGGTAATAATAATACATCAGGGAGAAAAAAGCTTCAAAAGGCGAAAGAAAGAATCAATTCATTTACTAACACACCATTGTTTGATACAAAAAGAATGCTATGGTGGATCTATAATCACTTTAACTTCAAATTACAAGTCCTTTGAGCAACAATAAACAACAAAGAAACCCCAAAATCCCTTGGCACATTCTCTAAATGAGATCTTTCTTTTTTCCCTAACTATCTAAAGTATCCATATGCTATATGCTATCAGTATCCACTATTGCTGTCAATTTCCAAACACATTTATTCCTAAATGTTTGCAGAGCACAAACAAAAGAATTCTCCAGTTGATGATAAAAATCCTTAAAAGAAAGTAGTACCGGCGAGACCATGGTGGAGCAAATTATGGGCAATGTTATCTCTGGCCTGCATCGAACTCATCGATCGGAGGCTGTTCTCCGGCACCATCTCATCGTCGATCAGCTCGTAATGGAGCTCCGGCTCCATCTCCTCCTTCCTCATCTCGCAGATGTTGTGGAGCACGCAGCAAGCTCCGAGCACCACCGGCAAGTCCTGGAGCTTGACTTCAGTCCTCTTTTGCAAGCAGCTCCACCGCCCCTTGAGCCTGGCGAAGGCATCCTTGGCGGTCCTCTGCACCTCGCGGATCTTTTCATTGAAGGCGTGCTGCGTCCAAGTTAGGTTTTGGTGAGTGTATGGGACCAGGACCCAGTCCATGAGGGGGTAGCCGGAGCTGCCGACTATCCACATGTTCTTGAGCATGCCGGCGGAGGCGCGCTGGTACAGCGCCGATTTCTCGAGCACCTGGTCGTCGGGCATGGAGCCGGGCCAGCCAATGCAAACGTCGGTGAAGACGCCATCGGGATCGACGACCCCCTGGACCGTGATGGAGTAGGAGGTCTTCTGGTTGCGCTCGGTGTGGCGGCGATTGAAGTAGGCGGCGACGCTAATCTTGGGCGCGATGATGGGGATATGCGTGGTGTACATGGATCCGATGACATTGGGGATTCCAGAGACGGACTCGTATCGAGATTTGATAGTGGAAGCCGTGGAGTCGTCGGGCCATTGGAGGTACTTAGGCATGAGCACGGTCTTGATGGCGGAGCAGACCTCGAGGACGAGCTTGTGGCAGGTGGAGATACCTAGCCCGAACCGCTTGGAAACGAGGCGGAGGGGCTCCCCCGTGGCGAGCCGCCATATGCAAACCGCCACGCGCTGCCGCACGGGTATCGCCGCCCGGAGCATCGTGTCCTCCTTGGCCACCGCCGAGCCCAGCTCCTCGCATATCAAATCAAAAGTCGCCCGGCCCATCCGGAACGCCCGCCGGAACTCCGCCTCGGGGAAATCCGGATGGCTACACTTCTCCCACCACGCCCTCGACCTGTCCTTCACCCACAACCGCCTCTGGTGGTGCGGCTGCGCCTGCACCTGCGCCTGAGCCTGCGCCGCCTCTCCGGCCTCGGCGGCCTTGGCAGCCACCGAGGACGCAGCGCGGCGGGACCGAAGCGAGTGGACGGTCTCGGACTCCTCAGCGTCGGAGAAGTTATCATGAATCCGCGAGTGGAAGTCCAAGGTAGCTTTGGTGCGGTGATTTAGGTTTGATTCGAGGAGGGAGAGCTCGTCCCGGGAGGCCAGATCGGCCTCGGCGCGGTCCGACGCCTCCTGCTCCTCAATCGCCGCGAGCGAGGTCAGCAAGCACGCGATCGACCTCTTCTTCGCCGGCCCACCACCGCCGTCGGAGTCGCGGCGGCGCTTCCTGGGCATGTCGGCAATCGGAAACGACGAGGTGGGCGAGGGGAGCGAAGGGATGGCGTCCTGGAAGAAGGTGTAGTAGTAGGAGAAGTCGTCGTCTTGGGGGTGGTGGGAATGGAGGAGGGGGTGGGGGTGGGGGTTGGTGGTAGCTTGAGGGAGTTTCATAAGCCCACGCTAACGATAAAATTCGGTTTTTTAGAGGGGTATCGGGATCGCTGACTCTTGGTTGAGACGGAGAGGCGACCGGCGGAGATCGAGATCGAGAGAGAGAGAGAGAGAGATGAGATGATGGTGGTGGGTCGGGCTTGAATCCAATGTGAACGCCATGGATGGGTTTATATATGTTGTGGAGGAAAGGCGTGTGAACGCGGTTTGGTGGGCTTCGGAGGAAGGTCGGGTGCACGCGGTTGGGGTGTGGGTGCGTGGGGTGGTGGTTTAGTTTAACTTAAGATAATGGATGACGTCACCTGCTGATGATTGATATATTTGGAATTTAAAAAAGGGAATAATAAAGTGGAGTTCGGATTGGAGTTGAATGGAATTGGCGGCGTGGGTTGTTGGGCTGAGTCGTCTTTGGTATCGAGTTCGTGTCTGGGCCGTCGACACAAATTGGCTCTTCTAATTATTAATTTATCTTTAAATGGTTCTTAAGTACTCGCTTAATTGACTCCACCACCACCACATTCGAAGCTTATCTGGATGATCTGAAGCAGATCCCAAGAATTCCAGTTTTAAATCTAAAAAAAGAAGATCTTTAGGAGCACGTTGGAGATAAGCTAATTAATAAATCATAGGAACGGGAATATTTGACTGACTGAGCTGTGGCTTGTTTTCAAAGAAACGAGGACCGTTGACCGGATTCCGGTGGACATCAATTCCAAGTTTTCAGCTGGAAAACATGGGGGAGCGGGATTGCCTGGTGAAGGTGAAACTAAGCACGGTCAATTAGCTGGGGAACTCGGCTGTCCACAGCTGTCGTTTTACGTATAATTTCTGGAACTCTCTAGCTAGGGGGTTGACTTTCAAACGTAACTTTTTAGCACGTGGAGTTGTTTCGCTCAAGGTATTTTTGTTATTTTTAGATTTTGGGTATGTGATAGATAAGCTGCTACTCGTCCTGCTCCCAGCGATTAAGATTATTCGCCTAACATCTCTCCTTTCTTTGCTGACTTTGGTCAATGCCTTTGTCAAAGAAGTTTGGTGGGACAAAATAGATATAAAGAAAGAGGAAATAGAAACCGAGTGTTTCTGGATGGTTTTTTTTCTTTCTTTTTTTTTGTGAGAAACGAGTCTTTTAATCATGTTTAGTTCTCTTCCGGAAGAATATAAATTTGAGGAAAGGCTTTTCATGGTTTTTCTCGCATGATAAAGATGGAAAAGGTGAAGTGTTAGCGGAATCCTTATTTAAATATGACAATTACACACAAAAAAAAAACACACAAGAAACACAGAGATTTACGTGGTTCGGCAAATTGTCTGTGTCCACGGAGAGAGAGGAGGGGTGGATTTCACTATGCAGAATATGAGGGTTACAATAGCTCTCTTTATGACCAATCCAATATATCTTTTTGTTCTCTACCCTAACCCTAGGTTACATAAGTATTTATAGTCCTCATAACATAACCTAATCTGAGTCGGGTCTAAAGACTAAATAGATCATACCCGCTTAAGTAGATCGATCTCCGCCGAGGCATTGCCCCAGACCCCGTTAACTCCGCGAAGTGTGTCATAGTTGAATCGACGACAAAATCCAAGGCACCCAATGCACAACATAAAGTATAACACTTTTAGGGGTTGTTTGGTTGCTTATATCAACTTATGCATTCTACATCAATAGATCCAAACCAGTGCTTGGTTGACCATATGCATCAACCAATGCAACATCAACTCATGCAAAAAATGTCCTTGATATTGCATCGTGTGAAACTACCAAAATAGTCGTCTCACATTATGCATCATCAGTTGATATATGAATTTGGTTGGCTGATGCATCATCAGTCAATGAAAAATGCATCAGTTGATGCAAGCAACCAAGCATGCCATGATAGTCTCTTAGGGCATCTACATCAACTTCCCTATCCATCCACCATAAAATATTTCAATATATATTAATTTCCTATTTTAGGATTTTCCTATTCATAACACCCTACATGAGCTTCCCTAAACCATTCCATACGTTACCAAAATATTCATTCTCCCATCCTTTTATGTTCTATTTTTCATTTATTATTTGACATAGTTATAGTAACTAAATATTAAGATATATTTATATTATTGTACATTATAAAATAAATAATATACATTTTTGTGTCAATAGTTCTATTAGTTAAATGCTTAAATAATATATTATATAATTAATATTTGAGATATATTTATATTAAAATACATTATAAAATGAAAAAATATATATTTAATTTTATACCAATAGTCCTACTAATTAAATGCAATTGAGGTGGCAACTAATAATATATTTGTTACCTTATTAATGGCCCACCAGCAAAAACTATTTTATTTTATCATAGTTTAATGGATAGAGGGGGTGAACAAAGCTACCCTACATGTGGGGGCACCGGAGCTCTTTCCCTGTAGCTGATTCATCCATTTTTCCATATTTGGTTCCCTAAAATAGGGAAGGGCAATGGACAGGGCATTTGACGCGATAGCCTTATATGTTGAAATTTTCATAATTAAATTTTCATTAATTTTTAGTTGATTTGGATTTTATGAAAACCGGCCAGATACCAGATCTAATGAGATGGCCTCATTAACCCTAATGTTGTTTAATAATCATGTTAATGGACTTGAGCACACCGAATATTATTTATGATGCGGTTGAGATGGTTTAGTGTAAGTTTAATTATAATTCTCCTAGAGTTATGATTATGGTTGGATTTAATATGTGTCATTGACGGGAGAGCTCATTGAATGGCTAGTCTCTTCTCCACTCTTTATGATTTTTCATAACCTGTCCCAACGAGAGTCGTTTTGGAGGAGAGAAAGATCTAAAGGGTGCGGTGCACGTCTCAGTTTTATCTAGAGATCATCAATGACGATCAACACATATATGATTTATTTTAATTAATTATAATATTCTAATATTCATATACGGAATTCTGAAATTTATTCTTACATTATACCGCTAAATTTAGAAAACCAAGGGCACGCTTGATTTGATTAATTTCTGCTTTATTTTTCATCAAAGGAAAACAGAAAAGAAAAAAGTTAACTAAGTTGGACCTATATGTTTCTCTAAACTTTTTTTATAAAATAAGTCTAAAATATGCGAGCCAAATCGACACTTTTCACTTTTTATTTCTTCTGAAAAATACAAAATTGCCAAATAACATCCCGAACCAAATATACTTTCGGCAAATTACTAAGAAAAAACTGACAATAGAAAATTAAAAAACAAAACCGAAAAGGAAAACATAAAATTGTAAACTAAACAACCTTTTTGCTTATAAAAAAGGAGGAATTTTCATTCTCCATTAAATTTTAAAATCCCTCTCCAAATACTAAAATAATGCGAGAATTCCAAACTTATTCTGTTTATTGTCATATTTTTCTCGGGCAGCGAATACTAAAAAAAACACGAGGATTTCCGAAAACTATTAAGTTTCCTCCCCTAATTTTTATTTCGCAACTAATCACGCCTTAAAAATCCCACCGGGTTGAACCAAACCCAACGGCTCTCGAACCAGAGTCGGCTCTCGATTAGCCCGGGGGGATACTTCTCGGTCCTGGAGCCCGTCGCTTGCTCGCCGTCTCCGTGCTCCGGCGGGCGATAGGGCGATGACCGATCCCTACTGGCGTCTCGGCGCCCACGCCGATAGAGGTCGTCTCTCCATACCTTGATTTCGTGCTTTAAACTCCGGTTAGATTACATTCTTATGTCGGTCGCGATGCGATGGGGCTGGTGATTCTTTTGGACTTAGATGCCAATCAGAGGTATTACTGGGAAGAAACAAGCGTTAGGACTAGGTTTAATGTGATATGGATTTCTAGATTGTAATCTATTACTGTTATTTGGTGTCAGGATAGAGAGAGTTGTATGCCTGCTATCCATGCCCTAGATTGTGCAAATAATGACTTCCATCGTTGTTCCTTTGGCCTAACATTATCATGTGAAATTTTTGAGAAACAATTTAGCTTCTAGACTGGATGAAACGAGATGCATATGTTTGCTTATATAACAATCGTATGCTGTGCCATCGTGGTTTATAATCACTTGGCAGCAATAAGGATTTCTTTTCCCCCCTTCTTTTATTGGGATTCGATATGTTCTTGTGGTCATATGTCCAAGGAGTGATGGAGTAATGTTATTGCTTTGCTGATTCAATATACCTCATTTTATCAACTCACTTTTTGCCCCATTAAAAGTTGCCTTTTTTTGCTGCTTTAAAATGTCCATGGGTGATATTATAGTGGTAATGGACGAGGCTGACTAATAGCTAGTTATGGTGTTTAGTCTTGTATGTAAACTTTAACTTCTTAGTCCCGACATTACAGATCTAGGAGCTTCTTTCCCTGGTTATTTGCAATCAGATGGTTCTTCATTGACAAGTCAGTTGTGGGATACCAGTAGTTTGCGAGGGACTGCATCAGATTATCAGCAAAATTATGTATGCTTTTACTCTGAATCGACTTTAAATTCTTTGCATGAAGAAATCTTTGACGCAAGATGATAGCTTTATGCAGATACCCGTGCAACCTGGGAGATATGGTATTGATGATGTTTCTGGAACTCTTAGTAATGCCCCTCCAGGAGTAAAAGGATTGGCTGCTGCTAGATATGGTTTGGATGATCTTGCTGGAACACCCAGCCATGCTACACCAGGAATAACTGGAATGTCTCCTGGAGTAGGTATAAGAGCACACACCCCAATAGAAGATCCCGCTTTTATGAGAAGAGATGCTGTGCTGGGCATGAAACCAGACTTCGCAGGTAGTGAACATACCGATCCCTTGAGGAAATCTACTCCTTTGTCAGCAGACGAATCCAATATCCTATTCATTGACGGTCTCCCAACTGATTGCATGAGAAGAGAAGTATCACGTATCCTTTTGGCTTTATGGCTTGTTTTCCCTGCCTTTCGAAAACAATCAATTCCAATGTCTGGTGGATTCCTTAATATAGTTTTAAAGATCTGTTCCGTCCTTTTATCGGCTTCAAAGAAATTAGAGTTGTCCACAAGGAACCTAGACGTGTATGTATATCATTCCACCCTATTACTCTTGTAGCATTAATTTCTTTTACTTGATACCATGATTACCTCTTTCTTTGTCTTATTTTTGGCATTCTATGTTTGATAATTTTTATCTCCATGAGAATGGCATTTGTGAGTGAAATTTAAATTTTTTGGTTTCATTGATTAGCAATTTAGCATGATATTTTCAGTCGCATATTTTTTATTGTTCTTCAGATCGTATGGGTTCAATCTTAAGTGGACTTTGAGCTTTGTCAGGATTTGTTGGCCTGGATTAATTTTCTAGAAATATCAAGAGAATTATAAGAGTGACTTTACATTAAGGCCTGCCATTTATGTACTGCTGTAGAAAGAACCTAGAGAACATGCCACTATACAGCTCCCGAGCCTTCAATTTCTCCTCAACCTTGTTGTTCAATTCTTATCTCCTGTTTATGCTGCAAAATCTGTGATCTAGTAGTTCTTACGTTGTCTTCCGCTTGTGCTGAGATTTGTTCGTTATAGACTTAGACTTAGTAATGTTGAGCACCCTTTCTTATAGTTGTAATGGATTTACATATGACATGCTGGTGGTCTATTTTGTAATCTTAGATCCTCTCAATCTGTTGCGGTAAGGCATGATCATCTCTGCAGAATGGAAGTGATTTACATCCTCATGAGCTTTAATATCCTTTGATCCATTACCAATGAGTTATATGCTCAGGTTAGGGTTATTTCGCCAAAAAATCTCTCAGCCATTACTTCCAAAATTGGCGCACCTATGGTATATCTTGGAAGCCAGTCGGCCGATGTTTCATGTTGTGTCTGAAGATCTAGATCTTCCAGCGCTGAGAGACCTTATGCCGATATTCTTCTCTATTTGACTATTACAGAAGATGCCTGCTATCTATTGTTTTGGCATATTTCTTTCTATAGTCTTTAAACTTGGTCTTTTTCTTTTCCATCTCATACAATAGAGATGATGTTCCTTCTAAGACATCTGTATAGATGGCCGGTGGGCGATATGTTTTTTGTGTTTCAATGTGTTATGATATGTGACACTGGTGCCTTATGTCCTGAATCTGCAGATAGGCTTTCTTTATTTCCTCACTGCTACATTTGGGGGACATTGAAACAGCTGAAGTCATCTTCTAATGCTAACTTGCATCTGTCAGATTTCCATCTAGTGATGCATATGATATTCGAGTTCCATATCATGTTTGGCATCTTCTGACAAAGGGCGCATGGGAGTTGCCACTGGATGGCTGTATCCTATTCTCATGTATCCTACCTCTGCTGTACATGATATTTATTTGCTCATGCGTTATTTGCCATGTGTAGATTTGCTGGTATCTCAGGATTTATTATTAGGATCCACATGTTTAGTTTGACCTTTGGTAACCCATGTTTTAGTGATGAATTCTTTTACATTTTGAGTGCCTAGGTAGGATATTATACTCAACTAATGCAGTTAAGCTGAAATTTATTTTCTGCAGACTGAGGATAAGGCCTATGTCCTGTGCTTCGTTGAGTTTGATGATGCCAAATGTGCATTGACTGCGATGGAGGCTCTTCAAGGTTTGTGGTTCAAAACAACATGCATTAGAATTTCAACTTACCTTGCATTCATTTTAAGTGGCAAAATTTATTGGTCTCAATCTTGATACGTATCATACTCTCAGACCCTCTGTTTCACTGAAATGAAGAAGAGTTTGTGTTCACAAAGTCATTTGTTTTAAGAGAATACATTCTCATACATGCCCGCCATGGTACTTTTTTGCTTTCGTGTCAGAGATTAAGTTTATTGGAAGTGGCAATGTGGGGGTAGCCATCAATGGCAATGAGAGGTTTCAATCAATCATAAATGCTTGAATTCATTTCATATCTGCCACTTTCTTTCGAATGAACCTCACTAGAAAAGGAATCCTTGTGTGCTTAATTATTGAAGCTCCCCTTGTTTTGTCCATGAAATTGTGGTTGATAATTCAACAAACTTAAAGTGTTCTCACATAGTGACGTCTATAGAATAAGGAAGAAATCATTGCTGTCTTATTGCTATGTGGTGGTTTTGGCCTCTGTTCCTGGTTTCTTCAAGTTCACACTCTCTCTGAACCTCTATGCTTGAAACCCATCGGACTTTCTTTACAAACTTTCTAGTCATTGGCAATTTTCTTAGACATGATGCCAACTCTCCTAGCTTTCTGTTTTCTTTGTTCAGGCTTCTTATTCTGTGAGACCTCTAGCTTGCATTAACAATATTTTCATAACTCGGATCACGCAGGTTACAAATTTGACGACAAGAGGCCAGATGCTCCAGTGCTAAGGATCAGCTTCGCAAAGTTTCCTTTCCGCCCGCCTGTTCCTGATGAAAGGAGGCATGCTGGCGTTCACTGATTTGCATTTCAGACAGAATTTGGGCAACTCAATGTTGGAGATGGCTATGCATAACACTGTATTAGAGCATTCTCATTGCTTGAAAAGACACAGAAGTGACGAATGATTTCGAAAAGCATGATGGAGAATGTTGATTTTAAGTAGCCTATACAGAATTCGATGAGTGTAAGTTAAAGTTTTGAAAATTTTAATCAAAGAAATCCATGATCCAAGCTCACAAGCTCACCTCTCTGTTTCTTATACGTTTTTGCTACTACTGAGACAGGTCAGGATCACTGTATTAGAGCATTCTCATTGCTTGAAAAGACACAGAAATAACGAATGATTTCGAAAAGTATGATGGAGAATGTTGATTTTAAGTAGTCTATACAGAATTCGATGAGTGTAAGTTAAAGTTTTGGAAATTTCAATCAAAGAAATCCAAGCTCACAAGCTCACCGCTCGGATCTCTGTTTCTTATACGCTTTTGCTACTACTGAGACAGGTTAGGAGCCATGGGTTGTCAGTCCATTTGACTAATATGCAGGTCATCAGGCTTAGAGCACTATTCAGCTCGCGGAGTACCGTAAGGACCACCGCGAGGGACCCCCGCGGCGGAGGGTGTCACCGTCCACCGAAAGCTCCGCCGCACATGCGTCTCGCGGCCAAAGGCGGGACATGAGGACAGCGACGAAGCCAGAATTTTTTTTATTTTTTGGGGGAAGGGGCAAAATGTATATAATTAGATGATCTCACATATCTGCCTTCCTGCATATGAATGTCAGTAATATACTACTACTGTACCTAGACATAGAGAAAATATTTTAAAAAATGAGAACATAAATGTTTTAAGAAAAAAAACCAATAGAATAGATAATTCATTATATAAAAAGATACATTTTACAATTGTCATCGATGAGTTTTAATATTTTGAAATCGTTGGATGATTTTCTCATTGTCAATGCTATCAAAAACGTATTTTTCAATATATATAACCAAACAATCGTTGAACCATTCATCACACATTTGATTCCGTAATTTATTCTTCACAATATGCATAGCCGAAAATACTTTTTCAACAGTTGTTGTTGTAATTGGTAGAATCAGCGCCAACTTTAAAATCATGTAAACCAATGGAAGCTTAGTTATGCCATTCAATTCTATAAACTTGTCACTAGAACACACATCCATAATATAATTCTCGAGATGATTTGCGAGAGCTATAGGATCCACTCCTGAAAACTCAATCGGATAGAATCTTACAAGACGAAAATGAATCTTTTGGATTTAGACATGCCATGCAAAGCAACAATTCTATATTCACCTCATTAAATCGATTATTCAACTCTTAAAGTTGCATATCAATTATTGTGTAGAATAAATCGATACGAAAGTGACGATCATATATGATATCTTCACCCTTTCTACGCGATCAGCCAGGTTGTAGGAACTTATCACTTATACAAGGAACTTCAATATCATAATATTTACAAAATGAAGATACTTTATCGAATGGAGAATCCCACTCTTCATTTATTGTCTTCTGCAATCTCTCCTTTGATATTCTTATAAGATTCATAGCATTTACAATATCTTGCTTTTTCAACATGTCGTCATCTCCTATCTCGCTAAGTATAGGTATATACTGGGCGTTTGGTTGCTTACATCAGTTGATACATTGCATCAGTTGATACAACTGATGTATTACATACATATTTGTTTGCTTGTATCAACTGATGCAGTATTAGCTCGTTTTTTTTTGGTTAGTATGTATTGTATTAGTTGATGCAGGTAACCAAATGCTGTCATCGCTACCGCCTGTTCACCTCCTGCGACGTCGTCGGCAACCACCACCATCAACACCACTCTCTATCTCCCTCATCTCTATACTCCTCCTCCACCCTCCTCTCCTCCTTCCTCCTCAAGACCCCGCAACCGCCACACCCTCGTCATTCGCGGTGTCTATCCAGCTCTCTCCCATTAGTCCCGGTGAAGCTCCCAAGGTCGTCGTCACCTCATCGTCTCCTCCTTCCCAGGCAAAGCCATGCCCATATGCTGCTCCTCCTCTCACCTCGAGCTCGCCCCCTCGCCTCCACGCAACCGATCCGACAATCCATCGCGTCCTCGATGTGCGGATCATCCCCTCCACCGGATCCAAACGCCTCCTCACTCAGATTCGCCGCTCGCGGTCTCCCAGCGTCGTCGCCCTCAGATTCAGGGTCCCCTCACCACTGCGACTCCCCTCCGACCCCTTCTAGGCGGGATCCGACAACCTAGCGGCAAGAGGAGGGGAGATGTGAGCGGCGACGGTCAGAGGAGCGGAGATCTGAGCGGCGACGACCAAAGGAGAGGAGATCAGAGCGTCGGCGATCAGGCGTTGGGAAGAGAGGGTCGGCTAACTTAAGGGAGGGGAAAGGAGGAAAGGGAAAAGGAGAATCACGTGATGCATCAAATTAGCTGTATCTCATAATATAGCATGAAGTCACTTTTTTACATCAACTTATACCGCATCAGTTGATGCATATAATTAATCAAACATGAGTTTAGAGCGTGATACACCATCAAGGTATTTTGCCAAAAAGGTAATTTGCCAAAAGCATGGGCAGCTAACCCGCCCACCGCATGAGTAGGGGTACGGCCTCGGCGACGGTGTTCGAGAAGACATTGGGCCGAGGAGGGGACGCGTGGCGCGGGGTTTGTTCCCTTCACGGCTTCGCCTGCCCCAGTTGGGGACTGTGGACGCGTGGCCGTCGGTGGACGGCGGTTGGACGGATAACACGTGGTCTCATCGGTACCGCTGCCGCTGTCGCTGTCAGTTTGCTATCTCCACCCGGTTCTCTCTCTCACGATGAGTACCTTCTGCCGTTAATCTCACGCCTCCTCATTTGCTTGACGGATGACAATAACATCAAAATGTCAATGATTGATGCTGATATTTTCGCAGCTTTACATTGGATCAAAATCTCAATCGATTTTTCCTTTATAGCTGTTGATTTTTTAATCGGGTTCATATAATGCAAATAACCACTTTATCAAGGTCTTTTGCACTATGCTTTTAAAGATAAGGGGCTATCTGCAAAAATCCTATTTAATACTCAAATAATTCTTTTTTTTGGGTTAAAAGAAATTGATTTGGGAAAGCGCGCTCTGGGAGTGGGTTCGGTGTCTCTTCTGGCGGAGGAGAAGATACCGCGAAATAAATTACCCCATTTGAGTCACGTGATGGGGTTTAATCCAACACGTGTCATCATATGTGCCCCCGAAAATCCATGATTGGCGAGCTGGTCCCCTCATTGGCTCCACCTACACAGCTGCCTTCAAGCACTCCGAGCTACCCATGACTCTGCGCATCCAACGGTCAGCATCACATCACGACCTCCCCTCCCCTATATATCTCTGACACCGGGAGTCGTGACGCGGGCCCCATATCGTTGTAGAAGGCGACACCTGGCACGACGTCCACATCCGTCAACACAAGTGTCCCTTGTCACTAATAAAATAAATGAGGGTGCATTTGGAATTTAAAGCCTCGTTTCTCTCCCAAAACGATAGCAACGGGTTGGAGATGCTTTGGATACCGTCTCAGAGAGACACGTGTCCCCTCTCCCCTTCGTCCTCTTCCTTCGCCCCTGTCTCCTCTCTCTCCTCCCCATCCCCGTCTCTGTCTAGGTCTCCATTGCTCTCTAGCTCGCCCATCACCCAAAAAGGAGAGACTACTGCTAGCTCCCTTCGAGAGTGGTTGTTGCTTTCTTCCCTCTTTTCCCCCTCTTTTGCTCTCGCCCAAGGTATCAACTCCCAATCTCCCTCTTTTGATTGTTCTAAGTAATGGAGGTTGTGTAGGAGTGGAGAGGAGCAAGGGGGTTGTCAGATTCCTAAGAGTGGGGTTTCTATTATTGAGGCTTAGATGGGTTGCTTCAGATCTAGGGAATCTTAGGTGAGAAAAGGGCTCCCGTCTTTTGATGGGCTTCGTCTATGATCCCTTTTTCTAGGTTAATAAAGCTATGATCTATAGTTTGTACTGCATTTGTATGGGGAAGTCATCCTCTTCTTTTCTCTTGTAGCTTCTAGAGAACAATTAGGAGGTTCCCATCTTGAGAAGGGAATTGCTTGTATTGGTTTAGATGCATATCGCCTGCCTGTAGCTCGAAAGGTTGGAACTTTTCTGTGAAGGGGTGGTGTCCAGATCTAAGTTTTATTGTTATTCTTGGTCGCCCCCTCGGGCATGGGCAACGACCCCCGGGAACCCGTGAATTGGGTTTGGAGAGCGTTTGGGAGGGATGAGGAGGAGGAGGAGGAAAGCCCTGTTGAGGAATGAGAGGTTATGTGACTTGTGAGGTCCCTATAGGCTGTAAACGCTGCGATTGGTACTTGTGTTGCTGCTGCTGCGGAGCTAATGGAGGAGATGTCTCCGGCGGTTGCTTTGCCTTTTAGGATAGGCAACTCGCTCTGCGAGAACCCCATGGAGATCACCCGCCTCAAATTGATAGCTGATACCGCTACCTTGTTCTCCGATCCCATGGCCGATGCCTCTCCCAAGGGGACTGAAGTGGTGGTGGCGGCGGCGGCTATGGAGGAAGGGCGGGATGGCGAGGACGCAGAAGCCCGGACCTTGACTGGGAGCGATGACGATGATGTGATGTTAGTAGGACCCGAGCCGGATTTGTCGGCCGGGAGCTCGTGCTCTGTCATCAGCGATGGCAGCAGCATAGCCAGCGTCGCTGATGAGTTCTTGTGTATGGGCGTAAGCTGTGAGGTAGGCACGCCAATCTCTGCAACTGACGTTAAGAGTGTATCTGTTGGGAACGCTACAGTGCGGTCTTTGGCAGTGAGTGTGATCGATTTGGATGCGAATGTACCTGTTGTCGAGCCAGCCATTGAGGGTAGCCGGAGCAGGGAAGGCAGTGCGAGGAGTGTGTTCTTGACAGAGTACGTACCCCTTTGGGGTTCCGTATCTATTTGCGGGAGGAGGCCGGAGATGGAGGATGCACTAGCCACGGTGCCTCGGTTCTTTGGTATCCCACGCCGGATGCTAACTCTCAACAGTATTGACCATGGTATTAGCTCGGACTCTATTTCCTTGCCTGCCCATTTCTTCGGAGTCTATGATGGTCATGGTGGTGCTCAGGCAAGCGGTTTTGGTTCTCTCTGCAGGCATTTCGTTTTCCATTGATATCTTAAATCTATTGCTGCTCAATTTTGATACTTGGCTGTTGTAAACTAGAACAGGTTGCTAACTACTGTCGGGAAAGGCTCCATCTTGCATTGGTTGAAGAGCTAAGAAATGTTAAGCAGAGTTCTGGAGGTGGCGTGGGGGATGACTGGCAGAAGCAGTGGGAGAAAGTTTTCATGGATTGCTTTCTTAAGGTTGACAATGAGGTTGGAGGGAAAGAAGCAGAACCTTTGGCACCTGAGACTGCTGGATCGACTGCTGTGGTTTCTGTGATTTGTTCCTCTCACATTATCATTGCAAACTGTGGGGATTCGAGGGCTGTTCTTTGTCGTGGTAAAGAACCTGTGGCTCTCTCCGTGGATCACAAGGTAACGGTCAGCTCACGGATTCACTGGTGCATCTTGTTATGCTTTATGTAGATTCATAGCAGGAATGTGATTTCCTTCTTCATGCCTTAGCCAAACAGGGAAGATGAATATGAGAGGATTGAAGCTGGTGGAGGTAAGGTCATACAATGGAATGGGTATCGTGTTTCCGGTGTTCTGGCGATGTCAAGATCGATTGGTAAGGGTCACTGCTCTAGCTGGATAGTACTAGTGCTTTTGAAGAGAAAAGCTAGCATAAAGATGACTTTATGTAGATATACATAGTGGAGCTGTACCCTTGCTGATTTTACTCTCTTTATGAATATAAGCCGCGGGAGTGGATAAGCATTGCCATTTGTAGTGTAAACTGCCCCTGTATTTTCTGGTTGTAGAAGACTTCGTAGGTACAATTTGTCTTGACATAATAATTGAATAACATAATTAAGAACCTGGTACGATGGCTTGTTACTTCTGTTAACTTCATTTTTGAGGAATCCATGCCATAACTAATATTATGGCTTGTACTTCTATTAGTATGTTCAAGCCAATCAAACTTGATGAAGTAATTGATCATGCTTGTTATTTGATGTTAAAATGCAGTGCAGTATTCAAGTACAAATGTGTTTATGTAATTGGTAGAATGCTGTCCTCTACGCTGGGAATTGGCAACTTCTTTTCCTCTCTAAACAATGATTGCCCTATTTCTGGGGTAAAATCTTCTCATTTTCCTTCATGAAGCTCCTGCATCTGCAAAGAGATTTGTAAATTACATGTTCTTACAAGGTCCTGACATCTAAAGGAAGTGCATAAGGTTCGTTTGCAGGATGGCTGGCCAATTTGTTTTGTAGAAAAGCATTTGACTAATGGTTTTCCACATCTTTTACATCTGTTGAACTCTTTTGATCTTGCCCCTATCTCATGTGTCCTGCTGCTCTATCTCATGTTTGCTCTTTCCCAGGACCACATGTATAGTTTGCCTGGGAAAGCAGCCAACTAGATTTCGTTCACGCCATCACTAATAAGGCTAACATGTTCGTGGAGTTTGCTTAAATTTAGTGGCCATGAAGCTCAGTTTTGGTGATAATTTCCACGTATTTCCTTGTGAAAAGAACTTTGTATTGCTTGAAATTGTGTCACATTTTTTGGTGTTTCTATCTTGTTGAGTCTGATTCATATATTGTACCAGTTTTGTGGGAAAAAATGTGAACAGAAATAGCAGGCACAAAAGCCCATGTATCCTTTCCCCCCTCCCCCACGGAAATCTTCTTTGCGGGCTGCAGTTTCTTTGGATTTCTCGACGTGAAACTGTTGCATCACTTATCATTTGTGAATATCCTTAATTTGTTTCTTGAAGAGGAAAATTCGTAAGTTGGCCTACTCTTGGTCTCCTGAGTATGTTGGATTCATAATGGGGCTGTTTGGATACCGCGGATCCGTGGGATCCGCGGTATCCAGCGGACGGTATCCGCGGGGCGCGGATACCGTCCGCGGCGTCCGCTCGAATCGAGCGGACGCATCCCAAACGCCGGATCCCGCACCGCGGGATCCGCGCGTTCACCGGATCCCGGCGGATCCCGTGGATCCAAACACGCCCAACGAAGAGAAGTTTTCTGCTTATCAACTAATGAGATGCATGACTAAGCTTTCTAGTGAACTTGTTTTGAAGTTGAGATTATTAGTATCCGGTCAGGGGCAATGGCACTGTGAAAACTTGATGTGGCATTTTAATGTGTTGATCTAATGGTTATCATTCACGATCCTAGATGGACATATACCTCAATGGTTCAGCTAGTACTCTTGTTAGGTAGAAATTGGCTAAGTCATTAACTGTCCTTTCTTCTGAGTAATCAATCTCCAAATATGCAATCATGTTAGCAGCCCAGTTGATTTCCGACAATATTCTGTACTTGTCTTCAGCATTTCAATGATTTCCTCCAACAAGATCTGCAGTTTAACCTTTTCCCTTTAAAATTGTTCACTATTACCTGTTTCACTCAATCTACTTGGTGCTTGGCCAGACGTGTTTGTGTTCATGATTATAGGCAGATAAGCCGTAATTTCTGGATTTGTGATTTCCATTTTATTACTTTTCATATTCTGATTTCACTGCTAGTTCACAAAAACTGGTATTTAGGCTGTTTCAAAGTTCTGATTGCAAGCTTCCACTAAGTAGGTGTCACAATGAGAGCAGGGTAAATATGGCTGAAGTCCGCATCACTAATGTGTTTTCAGAAGACATACTATCATTATGCACAATAGAAATTTGAAGTCTTCAATAGCTGTTCATCCAAATGGTTGATACTGTCTTATGATGGCACCGGATTTTGCCTACCAAATTCTTTTCATTAAAGCAATTGCATTCTTGAGATAGGTTGAAAAATTGTATCTCTTGATCAACCTATCTGCAGTTTTAGTTACTCATGGTCGTTTATTGCTGGGTTCTTGCAGGTGACAGATATTTGAAACCATGGATTATTCCCGACCCAGAGGTGACAATTGTTTCTCGGACAAGGGAAGATGAGTGTCTCATCCTCGCTAGTGATGGCCTATGGGATGTCTTGACCAACGAGGAGGTATGCGATGCAGCCCGGAGGCGGATTCTGCTCTGGCACAAGAAGAACGGCTCTACGTCGTCTTCTGCTGCACAACGGGGCGATGTATTCGATCCTGCTGCTCAGGCGGCTGCGGAGTACCTCTCGAAACTTGCTCTCCTAAAGGGTAGCGAGGATAACATCAGCGTGATCGTGGTGGACCTAAAAGCACAAAGGAAGTTCAAGAGCAAAGCTTGACTGGCCTGGTTAGATGCCGCCACTTAATTCTCACTGCAGTGCAGAAACATATGATACTAAGCATTCAGCTCTGATCGAGCTGTTATAATGCCTTTAATACCTATGATTGCCCTTCTGTTTTTATCACTTGGGCTTCAATATTGTAGTAGAATATGCACCCCTAAATGTTCAGTGGGCTGTGTTCCTTGCCAGGTTCTAGTTTCTATGCCGATCTCTGTAATCTTAAAACTTCTTTGTTTTTCTCATGCAAGTATGCTGATTGCTGGCATTTATACATCAAGCTATTGTAGGATTGATTGCCTTCGGGTTAAAGGATCATTTGCTTCCTTTCCTTGGCAGTGTGTTCACCAACTTAATGTCAATCCAGCCTATTCCTCCGAGTTTGTTGGCTCTGCGAGGTATTCTAATTATTCCAGCTACTGCTTTCGTATGATCTGTGAAAGTTTTTTCCGTATGCTATAAGTTATAAATTTTGAGTGTCTATTCTTTATCATCATTTTTGGCTGGTTTTTGTGCCCAGTCAGATGTTAAGGGTGTGAAAAGTCTTCAATAACTATGATCAGGTATATACTGTTCTTTTTTATGTTTCTGAAAATAATCTGTTCCAGTGACAACCAATTTGACTTGTTAGGGGATTATGATCGTATTGAATTGAGGAACAATGCTTCATATATTGATTAAAGGGTTGATTAAAACTATCAATTAGGACCTTCCACATCCAAAAAAACGGATCCAATAGACTCCTTTTTTAACGGGTTTGGATGTTAGTTTTTCGGATTGGGCACTTTTATCGGGTCTGGTTTGGGTTACACTCCGACGACAATCCGTTTGTTAAGCAAGCCTCTACAGAAGCACTTGGAAAAACCCTAAAACCTCGCCGATATCGCTTCTTTTCGATCGTGGCCGATTGTGGGCACAAAGATAAAGAGAGGAGAGGGAGATGGTTTGGTTCCAATGCGAGGACTGTGGTGAGAACTTGAGGAAGCCTAAGCTCCCCAACCACTTCCGCATATGCTCCGCCATCAAGGTCCTTATCTCTCTCCTGGCTTCGGTTCCCGGGTCACACCCCCAATTTTTATTGCTATTAGGTTGAGAAATGGGGTTTTGGTGGTGTTCTTGCAGCTGTCGTGCATCGATTGCGGGTTGTTATTTGATCAGCAGAGCGTCCAGAGCCACACACAGTGCGTCTCGGAGGCGGTTAGTTCAATCTCTTCTTCTTCTGTGCTTAATGAGCTATCGATCTTTAAGTTTAACTTTTGGGAGTTCGACCTCATTTCCTGCCAAGATGGGATCTTTGGTGTTTCTTTTTTGCCCCCTTTTATCCCTCCTGATAGTTATATAGTGGTAATTAAAGGAAGCTTTATGCTAATGATTCCGTTGCATTGGCTTTAACGTTTCTGTTAGTAAGGCGTCAATCTTCTTCTTATTATGCATATCCTTTCAGGAGAAATATGGACCAAAAGATGGAAAAGCTTTCAATAATATGCAATCTAAGCCGAATAAGCCTAAGCAACAACCAGATGTTGATGTGAATGTTGGTTTATCTTCGCATCCACCCTGGTTTTGCAGGTGAGTTGACTAACTTTCTCATTATACTATGGTGATCAAATTTAAGGTGATATCTCGATAAAATATATGTTTGATTGATGATTTATGTACACAATTTGATGTAATCACCCTGAATTTGGTAATCTCCAACATTAATTCTTGCACAGCGTCCACCAGTGCATGTTTTTCAGACACTTAAAATGACATTTAGGCCGGTTGAAATTGTAAGACATCCTGGTCATCTAGGTTGGCTTTGTTTTGTATTGTGCATGTATGGAAAAGTTAAGAAACTGAAGCAATTTTCTTTTGGTGGAAACTGGTCTTCCCAGTCTCTGCAATACATATACTACAAGCAAGCAAACATTGTTGCTCCATGCTGATGGCAAGAAGCACAGAGCAAAAGCACGAGGTTTCCATGCGGCTCAAAAGCAAACTAGCCAAACAGAAGAACCAACAGCGAAGGAGATCACCAATGATACGCGAAAAGTTGAATCAGTTGAAGCTAATGGATCTGAAAAGCCAAATGAGCTAAAGGAAACAATTCTGCAACACATAGCTGCATCGATTGCTGATGGGAAAGGCGAGAGCCTGAGAAAGAAAAAGAGGAAACGCATTGCATCTGATGATGCCTTAACTCACAAAATGGACGAAAGTCATGGAGAGGTAATACAAGCAGAACATACAAAAGTGCTTTGCCCATCAAAGAGAGAAGAGTCTATGGGTTCACCAGAGCTTGCTGAAAATGATGTGCAAAAGCATGGCAAGCAACGTAAAATCAAGTTGAAGAAGTTGGTTTTATCAATCTTAAATTCGGTAATGACTTCTATCCATAGAATTGCATGTCCTATTATGTTCATCGTCCTTCTACAATCTGACGTCTTGCTCCTATTGATTATTCAGTTAGGTGCCTGGCCTTTACATTTCTCCTTTCTACATCCTTTTCCCAGTTTATCCTATTTTTATTCATTCGATACTACCCCGTGCTTCTCACGTTGGATCTTCTGATTAAGTTTTTTTTTTTTTTGATATCTCGTAGGCTTTACTGTTTTATCCTTTTTTTGTTTATATGAAACTACTCTGTACTTTTCACGTTGGATCCTCTGATTAAGTTGATACCTCAAATGCATTACTAATGCTTTTAGAAGCTTGTTTATTATTTGAAAAGGAAATTTCTGCAGCTGAATTTTAAGCAGTTCACCCCCTCCGCTGTCAATGCTGTATTTGACTATCGGTTATAAAGGAGCTGACATTTTTAATTCTTGGTTTTGGCAGAATCCTGATGGAGAATTGAAACTAAAAAAGTTACAAAAGCTTGTTGTAAAAGCCTTTGAGGAATCTGGTGTTAAGAAGGACAAAGAACAACTGCAAGACAAGCTAATAAGCAAGGTCACATTGGAAATATCTCATAGTTCTTTCTATATCCATCCGTGCTTTCACTTGGGATCTGATTATTTACACGCATCATGCAGATAAACTCGAGCTCTAGATTCGTGATCGATGACAAATACATTCGTTTGGTTAAGAAAAGCAAATAATTGAGCTCCCTGGGACCAAAATGAATCACAAACTATTGGCATCCTTCTGTAAGCAGTGTCGAACTTCCTTGTGTTTTTGTTCCCTATGGGAGTGAGATTCCTTCTTGCCATGTATTTTGCATGAGTTGTCTTCTGAGATATATGAAAGGAAATGCCTCTCATTGCCCTTACAGGATGTTATGCAATGTCCGCAAGCGTGCCACAGATTCCTGGTTAACAGGTTTTGTTGTTTTTTCGACTCCAGCTGATTAAAGATGCGGATGTGCCTCATTACCCTTGTATTAGACTCATAGTTGAGTGGCTCAATTTTAAGACTCTGAGAGATTACAAGAAATCAACATTGGGAAATTACAAAAAAAAATTGGATGGAATGAATGTTAAATATGGGATATGCCATATAACCTGTCAATCAGAGGGTTTGGACTTTTTTTCCTGCGAGATAACAATTGAACTTAATTATCTTCTTTAAATTTTCATTAGCCTGTGGTTTGATTTTGTTGCTGCTACTGTGTAAGATCTTATTTTCTACTTTGAAATAAATTTTTCCTCAGAAACCACATACAAGGAAATTAGATCTGTAGTGCAATATCATTTCAATGGAGAAATCAAGATAGGTGCACCTTTGCAAATCTAACTCCCCATAATTTGCTTATAGACTAATTTATGTAGACATTCTCGATACACCTGAATATTAATGAAATCTGAGCAGCGAAAGAAAAAGAAATCAAACCTCATACTTTGTGTAAAATATGGAACTTATAAACCAGCAAAAAGCAAGCTTAGTGATGCATTGGACACCATCATCATGCCTTTGTCTCAATTCTGGAAAACAAACGAAAAAGAGCACGGCTGTGATTTCTATCTTTTAGCAGTATTAATTCAGGGTTTTGCACAACCACTGTGTATAAAAATGTCATACTTTGCTCTTGCATGTTCTGGAGGAACAGGGTATTAACAAAATAGAACACTGAAACCTTTCATTTCCATTTAGCTCTTGCTCAGTGGACAAGAGGGGAGCCTTGTGGCTTTCCCTGACTGGACAACAACTTTGTCTTGCAATAGAACAGATGATTACAACATAACCAGCAAGATCATGGATTTGGCTTACTATAAAAGTCTGGCAAGAATGGTGATGAAGATGGCAACTGTACAAGCCAATGCCTGCAGAAATTCCAAAAGATGCAGTCAGTCAGCATGCAGTGAGTCAAAAATGAATTGTCTTGCAAAATGATGAGGTTAATTCAACACGTTTGTTTCTCACAGCCTCTCATCATGTGGTGATTAAGGATGGAACTATCTTGTCAAGAGATTGAGGCCTCTAGAGGGTGAAAGGTATCCCCAAGTTCTCTCTTTAATGTATGGTTCATAGATGATAGGAAGCTGGGAGCAAGGTGTGTGTGTGTGTGAGAGAGAGAGAGAGAGGGAGACTAACTGCTACTGCAGAAGCAGCAAGACCACCCCGCTCCCTGGGATCCTTGCGGTAGGACTTGCTCAGGTACAAGAAGGCTGCATAGTACCACATCAGTGGGCACAAAAAACCTACAAGGAAGCTGCAAAAATAGTTGCATGAGCATGATGAGGGTGATGAAGGAGAGGGGGCGAAAGCGAAAAGGTTACAATTTGCTTGGGGGGCACTCACGAGAACCATCCAATCCCACAGCCATAACAGGGGAGGGGCTTGTCAAACATCCTCCACCTTGTGTCTTCTTCATCACTTATCAAATTATACTTCGCACCGTGATCCTCCACATCAAAAGATAGAGCTATATCAAACCAAGAAAGATGGTCAATTCCACTACTTCAGTCAGTAGCTATGGAAAAACAATTATTCCACAAGCATTATCAAAGGAGGATTTGTTTTGTTGTGATGCAGCATTGGATGTCTTCAAGATGCAGAATTTCTTTTGTAATGAGTAAAACATGCTACTATGAAGATCGATCGAAAGCCGGACAGTAGACTTATGAAGCTCAAACTGGGATAGAACAATCACCATGATCCATTTAAATTCCACTGCCTGTCTCCAGAAACCTGTTTTGGATGGCAAAGGTAGTTATATTGCAATCTCAACAGAAGATGATATGATACAAGCTAATTAACAGACGCAAGTTCCATGAGCATCTCTACATACAGAAAGCCAACATTAAAATACTCTGGTGAGAAACAAGAATGCTTGATCAGAATCTGGAAAAAGGCGCAACAAAGGAAACCATGCTCCAATGCTTTCGTGATCTGATGCATAATAGAAACCATGCTCCTATTGAAACCAAGGGGCATAATGCATCCAATTTAGAAATTGGCCTATCTGCTTGGTGTTCAGGTTTCCTACTCCATGATGTCTAGCTTCAAGATTCCAAACCAGGACCCAAAGTTTTGCCTTTGGATTGTGAACATAGTCATAACGAATGAAAATTTCGAGTATTAACACTTTCCAATTTGATCCAATTCCTGACTAATCTCATTATGCTGTTCTGGGTCCAATTCCTTCAATTAAAGATTGATCTTATGCATGAATACAAAGAATCCAATTTGATCTCTCAGAATATATTAAACAACACCCCAACAACATGAAGCTTATTAAACTTCGAAAATAAAAACTCCCCCACGAGAAATAAACCCCAAAAAAAAAGGGCACCAATCCCATCCTAAGATTTCAAAACCCATCAAAATCCGAGATTTTTCTTCCAAAATTCAATCACAATAAACTCCAAAAATCTCATGAAAACCAAGAGAACAACTTGCCTGCGCTAGTGACGGAGAGAATTGAGAAGCAAGAGTGGAAGGCTGTCCCCTCCCTAACTTATCCAATATATATAATAGAGAAGACGTCAAACACAGGCAATATATGGCATGTTTAAGGGGTTTAAGTATTCTCCTGTAATACTTTAACCCGGAAAGGATTCGGCTCTACTTGGATTTCGGATCCTTCTTCTATGCATGTCGTACCCGAGTCCGATTTGAATCAACCCAATATTTTCTTGAATTCTTGCTAAATTTTTCACTCTCTAACAAAAAAGCCAAATAAACCTCATTGGATATTTACTCGTAAAACGTTGGTTAGTCCTCCATATCGATGTAAGCGGGTAAAGTGCTGATGGGACTAACGGGTTTCGGAGCTCCACTAAGGTTGGTTGAGATCCAGGGTCCCCCCATACATGAAGCAAATAGTGTTTTTAGAGGTTGGAGAAAAGAAGGGATTCTAATGGTCTGGGATGGCGTATAACCTGGGTTTCTGGGATTGTTCCATTGATTAAGATGCTTATGAGGTAGAAGTCAAGAAGATGGTTGGACGTAGCCATCGAGAGATAGAATTAGGACAACATGGCCACTATGGGATGGTGAAACAGTTCATCAGTTGTCTTGACTCAGGCCGGCCCAACTAGAAATTGGGAACCGGTGCCGAATTGATCGGATAATGGGCCGGGCCGGCCCGTTTTCTGCGGATTAGGCTTTAATCCGTCTCTGATTTGTTCGGACTTTCCGAATTACAACCCGACTTCTTATGTGATTGACGTATTCCAATCGCCGCCACCGGAGCCGATCATGGAGGTTTCGCCGGCGGGGTTAGGCGGAGGCGGAGAAGGTGCGGGGAAGAAGAACGGGAAGCACAAGGGGAAGCACGACAAGCCGAAGCCGTGGGACGACCCGAACATTGATCACTGGAAGATAGAAAAGTTTGATCCCTCCTGGAATGAGAGCGGCATGCTCGATGTCTCCTCCTTCTCCACGCTCTTCCCCCAATACCGAGGCAAAGAACCCTCTCGTATCAAACCTCTCTTTTCTGTCTGTGTTAGGTCATTGCTTTGTAGAGGTCTTGGGGTTTTAAGCTCAAAGAAGGGTTCTTTTGGTCCTGGCTTAGGGTTTGTTGGGCATGTGTCCTTTTGGCTGGATAGTTCTTTTGGTCAATCATTCTGCTTGCACACCGTTGTTTGATTATCTCCTGCGATAGATCAATTGGTTGGCTATGATTCTTTTTAAAGGTTGAATTCCTTGGTTTTGGTTCGGAATCTTGCTAGCAAGGAACGTGTTTGTTGAGAGACAAGTAGGGCCTGGATTCGAATGGGCGCTACAAATACAGGAAAATCTATTTTTTCTATGAGATGTAACAGATGACAGTAAATTAGACTATAAACGAGCTTGTTTGACTATGATGCTATTACTGAGGACATTGTGGATTAAGGCAGGTCTCGATGTATATAGACGTAAGTGGCAGAGATTAGGTTATTGAACATGTGAAGCTATGTATTACCTTTGGTTTCTCATGCAATGTTTTCACCTCTGCCACTTTGTGTTCATGCTGATTACTTAATAAAGCAGATAAGAGATACAGTTAATCGAAATTGGGTCAAATGTTGTAGGTTCTTCTGTGAGTTGTTCACATATTAATGGTTGAAAGGTTTTGCCAATTTTTCTTGGGATTTAACCTCAATAAAAATTATCTTTTCCTCTGGAAGAGGATTTATTTTATGAACTCTGCGATTAAGCTATTCAAAAGTAATTACACGTTGATTTCTTTTACAGAAAAATACTTGCAAGATGCATGGCCTATTGTAAAAGGTGCACTGATAGAGTATGGTATCGCATGTGAGCTCAACCTGGTAAGAGCTTCCAAAAATCACTTTCCATATTTAAGGTAGTCTTATATCTGCTGCTTACTCTCAGCTGATTGAAGGGATATGTTTTGATCACTATACCTCTTCAATGTTCTATGTATGAGAGCTTTGGAACATGTTTAAGCTGGAAAAACGAATAGATAGTTGTCTAAGAAAGAGATTGGTAAAATCTATATGCTTCAAGGAATGTTTCTGACGTCTAAACTTTGTTTATGCTAGGTGGAGGGTTCTATGACTGTTTCAACTACTCGGAAGACTAGGGACCCCTACATCGTTGTCAAAGCTCGGGATCTCATCAAGCTTTTATCTCGAGGTGTTCCTGCACCTCAGGTTTGTCTGTACACTTGATGCATGAACCTTTCCAAGTGATATTAAAACTTTTTTCCGGGATACTCCATCTCTTCAGTGCAGACGAAGCAAAATGCTATGCAGACGTCTGAAAATATTGCTTTTCTTTTCAGTTCTTTGTCGATTCCTGGAGTTTCTACACCCTGAATTTCTCTTATTTGAGTTACTTGATTGTTTCTCTGATCTTTTGGTTCCTTTATTAGTATTTTGCATGCAAACTTTTACTCTGACTTTCTTTTACACATTGCAGGCTATCAAGATTCTGCATGATGAGATGCAATGCGATATTATAAAGATTGGTAACCTCATACACAATAAGGTCTCTGTTTCCTCTTTTTTTGACCCTTTAAGGATGCAACTTTATGTTACTCCTTTCCATCATTTTCTCCCATTTAAAGTTGATTAAGTTAGTGGCCTATTCGAAGTAAAGAGGATTCCTAGGCATTGTTATATGTCAACTGAACAACTGAGCATCTGCAAATGTACACAGATAAATCTTGAAGCCATTTGACCACAAGATTCATTTTATTGAAGCTGCATTAGGATTATGTGATTTCAATAACTTGCTCGTTCATGTCATAGTCCGGCTATATGTGTCTGACTTTCTTGCGTCATTATGTGAACATTAGGATCAGGGTACTCGTGAACGTATACATTTTTCAGTTTGAAGTGTGATTTCTTGCGACGAATAGCTTCTCTTTAATATCAAAGCTGACAGGACAGTTCTAGCTTCCTAAGGGGACAAAAAGAGCTTTAACAAGTTTGCTTTTGGATGCTATGGAACCTAGCTGTATCATTTTTTTGCAAATTTTTGATAGCAAATTTTGATATGGGATATAGTAAGATTGCCAAAAGTAGCAAATTTGGTTGCCCCCTTTTCTTATCAAGATTTTAACAACTGCAGCAACGTTTCGTGAAAAGGAGACAGCATCTGTTAGGCCCCAATTTGACGACTCTGAAGGTAAGCATGGTCTCAAAGAAGTTGTGATCGAAGTTGATATTCAGACCTTGCCTTTTCACCTATTTTTATGGTCTGTTGAGATTTCCTTTCTTCTCGGTTCTCATAAGGTTTTCATTTATGCTGCAGGCGATTGAAATTTTGACAGGCTGCTATGTTTTAGTTCAGGTATCGGTCTGTTGTTTCTGGGCTTTTATTGAATTTCTATATCTGCTATCTATAGAAATGTTTAAAAGAATGATTAAGCCTTTTATCCTGGCTTAGGGCCCTTAAGGGTATGTCATAAACAGAAATCCCTGTTAAGGGAGTTCGAAGGCATGACCTCATGGCAAGAGGGTTGCATCCTTAACCACCATGCTATCTGCTAGCACACACATGATTCATCCGAAGTGATGATGAGCCGATCAGCTAATATTTTCTTTTCAACTGATTAGGGTAACACTGTTTCAGCCATGGGTTCATTTAAGGGATTAAAGCAAGTCCGCAGGATTGTTGAAGATTGTATACAGAATGTGCAACATCCTGTATACCACATCAAGGTGGTATTTCTAGCATAACAGAAGTCTTAAACCTGGGTGAATGTTATATATGCTTTAAGTTATGAAGGTTAATGACATGTCTAACACTATTTGCTGTTTGATGCAGACCCTATTGATCAAGCGAGAGCTGGCGAAAAACCCTGCTCTTGCCGATGAGAACTGGGATAGGTTTCTTCCAAAGTTCAAGAAGTATGATATTAACGGCCTGAGCGACTATAAAAAGAATTACTTTGTTTGCTTTTGTCTCATTCAGTTTGGTTTTCCCTTCCGTCCGTCAGGAAAAATGTTAAGCAGAAGAAAGTGAAGACAAAGAAGAAGGACTATACACCTTTCCCTCCTCCTCAACAACCTAGTAAGGTGAGATAAGTTTGGAACGTTTTTGTTGCTTCACTCTGACTTGTTTTCTTTTGAATGGGCTTAACCTTTTCAAACTTCGCTATCCATCCTCAACTGCAGTATGTACAGACTATGTAGTCCATAAGGCACGAAATTATATTCGTAATCAAGAGTGTGGTAGTAAAGAGAACTTTATGTAGAACATGGCACTTTGATCTGATTTGTTTGTCTGCATGATGCGGTAATTATTGCTGTCTTCTGTAAGGTTCATAGGGCTTAACTTCACACATAAAAAAGATATCCATGTGTTTGTCTTTAGGTCTACAGCAGATTGCTGTATTCCTTCTAACTTTTTGATGCAGAGCCTTACAAATTAGTACACTGCATAGTCACTATTAGGGGCATAAACCATCAGATAACAGATAATCTTGATTTGGAATGAGTACCTGTCGTCTTCGTTCAGTAAGAACTTATGTCATCCTTTTCGACTCATCTGTGTTGTTCTTTTTCCGTTTTCTGCCTTCTTACCTGACAACATGTCGAATGCTGATTTCTGTAATTCAAGATTGACCTCCAACTCGAAAGTGGCGAATATTTCCTGAGTGACAAAAAGAAATCAGCAATGAAGTGGCGGGAGCTGAAGGAGAAGCAAGCTGAGAAGACAGCTGAAAACAAGAGAAAGAGAGCGGCTGCATTTATTCCACCCAAGGTCATAGCTAATTATTTTTATTTAGTTATAAACGCTATTTCATGTTGTGGCAGTTGTTGCAAGTTTTCATCTTCGTGTTGTTCACGTAACCCTGGCAATACAGGAACCATCCTCTCATGTGTCTGATTCTACTGAATTGGACAGTAACAAGAACGAGGAGTCCGCGTTGACCATGTCCCTGAAGGTGACGAGTTCATATCCTACGAATTGATCTTCATTAATAAATGATTTTTTCTAACTTATGTTCCAGGGGCTTATCAGCTTTTAAAAAAAAAACCTTTGGATCTTCTTACAAGAAATTTATGTTGCTTTCCCTTAGTTGGTCTTATTTCACGTAGTTGACAACATTTCTTGTTGCAGTAAGAGGTCATGAAATTTTCAATAATAGCTACTTTGGCTTTTGATCCGGAGATAGCGTCTTGATTCGCGTTAAGATATCTGAAGCATCTCTCATCTTATATGTGTCACTTGCTTAATTGCAGAAAAAGGCAAAGGAATTGAAGATACATGAAGCACAAGAAAATATCAGAGCCGAATCCTACATTGCCACCGCACAAGATCCACCTAGAAGGAGGAAGAAGCACAGGTCTTCCAAATGAACTCCATCAAAGTCTTGTGGAGCAGGCAGTGCTCATCAGTCATATTGTTAGAAACCTGCGATGTGAAACAAATTATTTTTGGTCGAAGATTGTGGCGAAATATGGCTAAACCAATCTATGTGAATTATGATGAGACAAATTAGCTCTACTTAATTATCATGTGATGATCAGTTTTTTACAAAATTTTGAAACCTTTTGAAGATTTCTGATTGCTCTTTGGAACTAAATACTGCAAAACGTTAGAAATTTGTTCAGTCTCAATGCATCGGTAGCTGATCCCAAGGCAACTAGGGACCATTTGGTTGTAGAATTATCAATAATAAAATAAGTAAAAATATTGAATCACAATGCTAGTAATTGGATAAATGAAAGAGACGTAGGCATGTGCATCCTATATGGTCACTTTCAACGCTTCAGATCCACTCATATCCGCTGGTCCCCATCATGTAAATCAGTTGTACGTAAATCTTTTTTCTAAATGAAATGCTGTATTACGGATACGAGAGAAAGAATAGAACAACGAATTATTTTTTTTTTATTAGAATATAAAAATAAAATAAGAAATGGAAGATTAAATTCTTATTTTACATGTTATTGGATATGGCAATTTGCAAATATATCCCTAATTTTTCTCATTATTGTGGGGCCTATGACGTCACTCTATGAGGCGGTTTAGGTTAGATCCGCAGGAGGCAGGATAGAGCCTGGACTCCGATCAATCTCAGCTCTGTCGACATAACACCAGTGAAAGAGAGGGGCTTGCGCGGTGCCGTGATCTCCTCTCCCACTGCTCCACCTCTCCTCTCTCTAGGGTTTCCGATCAGCGGCTCATCTTATCCATCTTTGTCGTTCCCGATCGTCTAAGCTCTGGATTGGATTCCACTCGCTTTTCTTTCTTCATCTCGATCTAAGTCGGAGATAGGAGACCGAATACTGGGGCGATGGGTCGGAAGAAGGCGGTGGCGATTGACGATGAAGAGTACTCCTTCCCGGATGATCCGGCAGAGCAGCAGCAGGATGAGGGTCCTGAGAAGGAGAACCGTGGCGCCGACGTAGGGGGCGGCGCCAAGAAGAACAAGAAGGGTGGAGGGAAGGCGCAGCAGCGGAACGAGGCTAAGGACATGGCGGAGCCGGAGGAGCCCGTTCCTGTGGTGGAGGGCGGAGAGGAGGAGGACGCCATCCCCCTCGTGTTCTCTGGTAAGAAGAAGTCCTCTAAATCCAAGAAGACCAATACTGTTGTAAGTGCTTTTAGTGCCCTTAATCTTCCCGAAGAGGAGGAGGAGGAGGGCCACAATGAGCCCGAACCAACGAAATCGGGATCGAGATTTGTTATCGATAACCATGTGGATGAGGATGGAGAAGAAAACAGGGATATCGATGCGGACTCTGGCGTGCAGGGGGGTGTGGAGGATGGGGGTTTAAAAAGGCAGCAGAAAAAGAAGAAGAAGAAGGGGGGGAAGGGTGCCCAGGATGACGACTTGGACAGGCTCCTCGCCGAGCTAGGGGAGGGGCCTCAGCAAACCCCTGCCGCTCCACCTCCACAACCATCAAAAGCTGTTGATGAAGGCGATGGATCCAGGGATGCTGAATTGGAATCAAACAAGCAGGAGGAGGAGACATTGTCCAAGAAGCAGCAGAAGAAAAAGAAGAAGAAGAGCGGGAGGACTGCCCAGGAGGAGGATGACTTGGATGAAATTTTTGCCTCACTCGGCTCTACTGCTCCTCCACCCACGGAAGAGCCAGCTATGGCTCCGCCTGAGCCGGTAGAGGTTGCTGGGGATGCTAATGCTGAAGAGAAGGATGTTGAGGTGGAAGGAGTGGAGTCGGCCGCGGCAAAGAAGAAAAAGAAAAAGAAGGAAAAAGAGAAAGAGAAGAAGGCTGCTGCCAGTGCTACACCTGCGGTTGCAGAGGTCAAAGAGGAGAAGAAGGAGGAGCCAAAGGGGAAAGTCTCAGACAAAAAGCTCCCCAAGCATGTTAGGGAGATGCAGGAGGCACTGGCAAGGAGGAAGGAGATGGAGGAGAGGAAGAAGAGGGAGGAGGAGGAGAAATTGCGGAAGGAGGAGGAGGAACGGAAGCGGCTGGAGGAGTTAGAGAGGTTGGCGGAGGAGGCAAAGAAGAGGAAGAAGGAGAGGGAGAAGGAGAAACTGCTGAAGAAGAAACAGGAGGGTAAGCTCTTGACAGGTAAGCAGAAGGAAGAGCAAAGGAGGTTGGAAGCTATGAGGAAGCAGTTCCTCGCTCAGAGTGAGATTGCAATAGGTGATGCTGGTGGGGAGACGAAGAAGAGGCCCAAGTATGAAACCAAAAAGGCCAGACCCACTCAGGCGAAGGCTGTAGACGCTGAGAAGGTTGATGAAAGCCAGCAAGAGGTTGTTGAGCCTGATGTCGAGCCAGCCGAGGAAGATGCTATGACTGAAGAGGAGTCACAGTCTCTGGCTGAGGAAGTGGATCAACAAATTGAAGCTAAGGAGGAGCATGCTGAAGCTATGGAAGAGGATGAAGATGAAGATGAGGATGAGTGGGATGCAAAGAGCTGGGATGATGTTGATGTGACATTGCCTAAGACAAGTGCATTCGCTGAGGAGGATGAGGAAATGGAGCCCAAACAGGTGTTGAAGAAAGGTGTTGAGCGCATTGCTTCTTCATCTCCTGTTGATTCACAAGCGAATGCTCCAGGACCAGCAAAGCCTGCTGTCAAGAAGGTTGTTGCCCCTCGTCTACCTCTGAAGAAAGGAGAGGTGGAAAGCAAAGAGGATGATACTAGCGTTGAACCTATCTCTAATGCAAGGAGGAAAAAGGAAATTAGTAATAAACAGGAGACTGAGAGTGATCTTCGATCACCCATCTGTTGCATTCTGGGCCATGTTGATACCGGCAAGACTAAGCTGCTAGATTGCATTAGACGAACAAATGTTCAGGAGGGAGAGGCTGGCGGTATCACCCAGCAGATTGGTGCTACCTATTTTCCAACTGAAAACATAAGGGAGAGGACCAAGGAGCTAAAAGCTGATGCAACATTGAAGGTTCCTGGCTTACTTGTTATTGATACTCCTGGTCATGAATCCTTCTCTAATCTGCGTTCTAGGGGATCAAGCTTGTGCGATATAGCTGTATTGGTTGTGGACATCATGCATGGACTGGAGCCACAAACAATAGAGTCTCTGAACCTCTTAAAAAGTAGGGGTACAGAGTTCATCGTAGCTTTGAATAAGGTAAGCTGCATAGTGGATCCACGTGGCTTTCGACTTCATTAACAGGTACTTTCTTATTTGCTTGATGGATTTCATGTTTATCTTGTTTGTCATTTAAAGGTTGATCGACTTTATGGGTGGAAAAGAATCCCTGATGCCCCTATAGTCAAATCTATGAAGCAGCAAAATAAAGATGTGCAGAATGAGTTTAATATGAGGCTTACTCAGGTTAGCTACATGAAACTGTCTTTTTCTTTCTTCTTTTAGGTCTTGTGATATGCTATAACAGTAATCTGCATATGCATTGCTGTAACTTTTTTTTTTTTGACCCTGCAGATTATAACAGAGTTCAAAGAACAAGGTCTGAATACAGCCCTGTACTACAAAAACAAAGAAATGGGGGAAACATTTAACATAGTTCCAACAAGTGCTTTAAGGTATATGCCTTGTTCTATAGAAGCTGTTGTTAATATGATTTGTGACATTTAGCTCAGTTTTATCCTAATTTTGTGAAATTCTGATATCCCAGTGGTGAAGGAGTACCAGATCTTCTTTTGTTATTGGTTCAGTGGGCGCAAAAGACTATGGTAGAAAAGCTTACCTTTGTCGATGAAGTTCAGGTTCGTCTCATTTTTGCTTTTGCTTCCTGAGTTGAAGGAATCTTGGAATTCTTTGGTCGTGTCTAACCGCTCCTATTATACTTCTTCCTTGACATTCCTAATTATTGCCAAAAAGGGAAGTTGACAATAGCAATTATGCTTAAATGCATATTACTTTGTGATTCTAGTTAGATAGAAATTACCTGACAGCCTTTAATTCATTTCTTTGTCCAAATTTCAGTGTACTGTGCTCGAAGTTAAAGTAATCGAAGGTCTAGGTACAACCATTGATGTAGTGCTGGTTAATGGCATTCTTCATGAAGGCGACCAAATAGTAGTCTGCAGTATGCAGGTAAAATGATCACCCTTCGAGTCCATGTATCATTACGTGGCTTTTTTTGTGTTTGTTTGACATATTTTTTATTTTTGGCTATACAGGGGCCTATTGTGACCAATATCAGAGCTTTGTTGACGCCCCACCCTATGAAAGAGCTTCGTGTAAAGGTGAGCAATCCATTGCTATGGTATATTTGTTTCTCTAGTGTTTTTGTGTTCCAATAAGTTTTTAGCTCATTGAATTTTATCAGCTTTGCTTGTGTAAGATTCTGAGTGAACTCTGGAACCTAGATAGTGGCTCTCTCAAAATTTCCATCAATTGATTTTTAAAAAAAAAATTAATTAAGCCTTTTACCCTGGCATAGGGGAGCAAATGCTCTACATTTCCAACAAATTTGAGGGCTTGGGGATTTGACCTCAAGACCAACCCATTACACCATAGGGTACGACCATTTGAGATAGTCAAGGGCTGTTTCCATCAATTGATTTACCATTCCTATTGCCACAAAATTTGAGTACTGAAATGTGAATGTCTTCAATAGATGATCATGCATTTTGATCTACTTGTAGATTGGCAACCCCAGGTTGTCTTAGGTTAAAACGTAGATTTCTTACTGAAAATGATAGTGTCATGCCTTAAGTGACTGAAAATTTCAGAATAAACTAGATGTTTTCAGACCTACTAACAACAGGATTTTGAAAAGGCAGTCGTCTCTTGAGATCTCTTTCAGAATTCACGAGGAAAGCTTATCCTCACTTAATATTATTTCTTTCTGAGTCCCTCTAGCAGATTTTTCAATTTCGGGGCCACACTGCAGTGACCAATTGTCCCTCCCTCCCTCCCTCCCTCTCTCTCTGCATGTTTCTTCCTAGCATATATTTGCTTCAGGCTGTGGTTCTTTGATTTATTTAACATTCTGTTGATTGTTGCCCAGAGGAGGTACATCACAGAGTATAGGTAGTATGTTCTACTTGTAGCATGCTGCTCTTTCTTGTTTCTGTGATGCTTCTTGCAGCCGTTACTTCTGTTTACATAGAGAAAGGCCAGTCGACAGCTTTGACCAGAACCTGGAATGTTTATTCTTGTGTTTCTATGTTGATAAAGTCATCTTGCACCTATGAACTGTTTTCCAAGTGCAACTCCTGTATTTTGCAATCAGACTTACCAATGGTAATGTATTTTCAGGGAACCTACCAACATCACAAAGAGCTGAAAGCTGCTCAGGGTGTGAAGATATCTGCACCAGTAAGTTTCTCTTTAGGCCTTCTTCATCGTTAAAGAATACCGCCAACTTTGTTTATGATAAGCTTGTTCCTTTCAGGGCCTTGAGCATGCTATTGCTGGCACCGCCCTGTACGTAGTGGGACCTGATGATGATATGGAAGCTATTAAGGAAGCAGTAATGCAAGATATGAAGAAAGTGATGAACCGGATCGATAAAAGCGGTGAGGGTGTGTATGTGCAGGCATCAACCCTTGGTTCATTGGAAGCACTTACCGAGTTCTTGAAGACCCCAGCTGTAAACATCCCCTTCAGTGATTTCAGTATAGGTCCAGTTCACAAGAAGGACGTTATGAAAGCTAGTGTCATGCTTGAGAGAAAAAAGGAATATGCAACCATCCTGGCATTTGATGTTAAGGTGATGCCAGAAGCACGGGAACTTGCAGAGGAGAGTGGGGTGAGGATTTTTGTAGCAGATATTATTTATCACCTGTTCGACCAGTTCAAGGCATACATTCATAACTTACGAGAAGAAAAGAAGAAGGAAAGTGCTGAAGAAGCAGTATTCCCATGTATTCTGAAGATCATGCCAGACTGTGTTTTCAACAAGAAGGACCCAATTGTTTTGGGTGTGGATGTGATTGAAGGGATTGCGAAGGTATCTTTCATTAGCAAGCTTGCATGTTAATTATTTCATTGTTAACTACAATAGAAAGCAAAAAAATAAAAAAAGAGCCACCGATACAAACACATGTACTCAAACCCAGGAAACAAGAAACACCCAGTAAGGCAATGCACTTTTAGATGTACTGTATGTCGTTCGAAGTCATTGTGTATGATGGAATTCCGAGCCTTCTGTAAGTAGGATGTCCTTTATGTGTTATTTCATGTTATCAATTATCAAGTTGATTACTGCAAGGCTTTCAAGTGAGGACTTGGAAATCTGGCGGGCTGTAGAAGTGATGAGACTTCTGCAATTATGGATTCCTTTTTTAAGGGAATTCTTTTTAGCTGCTTACATTTTATTTCCATATTGCAATTCAGTTGGGCACCCCCATTTGTATCCCATCGAGGGAATTCATTGATATTGGAAGAATACAGTCTATTGAGATCAACCACAAACCGGTCACTGAGGCGACAAAGGGGCAGAGGGTGGCAATTAAGGTAAGAGAAAAATAATCCTGATCTCTTGTATCATTGGTTATCCAAGTTCTAATCTGACATTCTATGGTCTGTCCAAGCAGATAATTGGCAGCAACCCTGAAGAACAGCAGAAGATGTTTGGTAGACATTTTGAGATGGATGATGAGCTCGTCAGTCGCATCTCAAGGAGGTCAATAGATATACTGAAGGCAGACTATAGGGTAAACTCTAAATACATTCGAGTTGTGAGCTTTGGCCTTCAGTTCTCATTCTCTTTTAAAAATTTCTCTGTTGAAAGTGTCATGATATATGGTGAAGTTGCACATCTGCTTATGCTTCCGCAATCAACATGTTCTGATAGCCATAGGTTCTTTAGAATTTATTGAGCGCCTTTTTCTGTTTCTTTTCGGATTGTGCTAATTGACTACTTTGAATTGTAGGAGGAGCTGTCAATGGAAGAGTGGAAGCTGGTTGTCAAGTTGAAGACAATTTTTAAGATACCATGATCAGGAGGGACTGGATAGCTTTCTCATCTCTCATACAAAGCCTCGAGTTCTGCCCGAGTGGACTACAACAATTTTCTGTGATTTCGTTGGTACGACGAACCACAAGATTGGGGAATTCAAAGTCGCTGATCGAAGTCTATATCAGAGCTTAACAGCTTTGCTTTTGGATCCCCCTTCAGAGCTGATCTTCTTATACAAATCAATATTTTCTGAGTGTATCCCTGGAAACGCTGGTGACGAGGGCTTCAATTTGTTCACAAGTTGCTTCATCATGGTCGGCGTTTTTGTCCAAATCATCACTGTAATAATGTCAAATTTTGAGCAGTTGAGTAAAGCAATTTTTTTTTTTTTTCGCTCGAAGATGAACTTGTGAAGATGATATGAAGTTTTGAATCGTATGCCTTTGTTTTAAGGGTCTGATGAGACTAATACATGCTTATAGTTGGTAATATGGGTTGGTCTCTCGAGACCAATAGTATCTGGTTTTTGCTTATTTGGATCACTTATTTAAGAATGTTGGGTTTCCTATTTGTGCTTGGTAAATTTTTTTTTTTCCATTAATTGAGCCCGAAGGCTAGAATTTGTACTTGGTAATATGGGCTGGTCTCGAGACCAATAGTATCTGGTTTTTTCTTATTTGAATCACTTATTTAAGAATGTTGGGTTTCCTATTTGTCCTAGGAGTCTACTTTGTGGAATATTTGGGGTCTTCGATCTTCATCTTTAAGAGGAATAATTTTTTTCAAAAATCCAATTGTCTTTTGATTTGTCAATTGAGGGACACTTTTGTGATCGTTTACAAATCATGTCAAATTCATAAATTCGAGATCAAAATATCCCTGATCAACTCTATCTTATCATTTAATCCCACCTGACATAAGTACGAGAGAGAAAAAAGAGAGATCTCTACATTAATATGTGACATCGTCCATCTTCTTCTCTCGTACTAATTCATTCATTATTTTAGAGGGAGAGAGCGGAGGTATTTCATTTTTTTGGGTTTTAATGGACTTAAATTTAGTGTTTAAGTCGGCTTGGATATGATTTCTTACTTATGCGAGGAATTTCTTACTTAGCCTATGAATTCCTTACTTACACTCTGAATTCATTACCCTTTGAATTCCTTACTCATGCGAGGAATTTCTTACTTAGACTAGGAATTCCTTACTTAGCCTATGAATTCATAGTTATGCGATCAGTGAGGCCTCTGTAGCATTCCTACGGGACACAAGGGTCTCATCGAAGATGGCGGAACTCCTGGGAAGGAGCCGGGGGGAGGTGAGCTGGAGTGGTAGGGTGCCGTTGCCGACGGAGGGGAGTTGTCGGAGACAGCAGTAAGAAACAGAGGAAGAGGAAGAGGAAAGGGAGTTGCCGGAGGGGAGTCCAACGGCTGCGGCTCGAGATTGGCGACCACGACACCCGCGATGGTGGCTCTCAAGAGTGCCACTGTGGAGCAGCGATGGTTAGATAATCGGCGGCTGAGTGCTCTGGTAGCGATGCTTAGATAATCGGCGGCTGAGTGCTCTGGCAGCGGTGGCTACGCTCCGTCGTCTCCCTGGCGAAGTCATTGTGCCTACTGCAACGTAGAGCGCTATGGGATGGCAACGGTGAGCACCGGCGATGGAAAAATAGCCTAGTGGCGCCGAGCTTTGCTAGATCTGGTGACGGCGAAGACCATGGAGGCGGAGAGAGAAGAGAGATTCCCACTTTCTCTCTCTTCTATTCTCTCTCTAAAACGGGAGAGAGAAGAGAATAGGGTAAAATGCGGTCACGCAGCGGTTTGCCGTCAAGTCATACGACGTTGTTGGATTTAAAACTCGGGGTCTAAATTATCATTTAGTCCATTTGGGAGAACTTATTTGCTCTCTAGTCTACTTAGAAAATTTTAAGGCATTTAGTCTCGTTTTTTATAGCTGTAATTTTTTATTACTAAAATGCCCTTTTAACATCCCCATCGTATATTCCCTTCCCAGTGACTGTTTGTATTCCCGTTAAAAAGTTACTACAAAAAAACTAGAAAGTAACTACCAAAAAAACTGGAAAGTAACTACCAAAATTGAAAACTAACTACAAATATTTTAAAAGTGATATGCCCAAGAAAATTGAAAAAAAATGCAAAATAACTACAAATATTTTTCACAATATTTTAATATTTTAACTACAAATTGAAAAGTAACTACCATATTTTCTTAAATTGAAAAGTAACTAACATATTTTTACAATATTAAAAAGTAACTACAAATATTTTTTTATCAGTTTTTTGCACAAATTGATAGTCACTTTTCTTAATAGAAAGTAACTACTAAGAAAACTAATAACATACAAAAAAAGAAAAAAAAAAGTAACCATATAATTGAAAAGTTACTACAAAAAAATAAAAAGTAACTACAAAAAGTAATTGGCAAAAAAAAAACAAAATTGAAACCCGGATCGGCGACGGGAGCCTGGATCGACGACGGGGGAGCGGGTTTGACGATGGGGGAGCCCAGATCGGTGACGGGATCGGCGAAGGGGAGCTTTGTACCGGCGACTGGATCGGCGTCGGGGTCGGCGGCAAGAGAGGTGAGAGGAGCCGTAGAGGTCGTTGGCGGCGGAGCAACAGCAGCTACAGGCGTCTCCGCATATCCTTGCCTTCTAGGAGGATGGGGAGCCACCGGATCTGGAGGCAGCGGCGGATCTGGAGGTGGGAGCCGGCCAGATCTGGAGGTGGGAGCTGGCTGGATCTGGAGGTGGGAGCGGGGGGTTAGGGTGTATATAGATAGAAGGTAGGGGATAGTTTTGTCTTTTTTTTCATCTATAGTGATACTAAAAGACTTTAAGATCCTCTATAGGGGGCCAAATGACAAATTGGTCTCCAATAAGAGACCATTCGATAAATCCCCCTTAAATATTTCCACTGCACGGTATTGAAATATAATTTATCCTCTTATTAAAAAATCGTTGTGATTTTTTATCATTAAATTACTCTTTTAGAGTAGATTTATTATTAAAGACTTACCGCCTCGCCGCCACATCACCGAGAAGCGCCTCGCCTCATCACCAAGAAGCAGCCGACGAGTCCACCGGAGTCCTCCAAGTGCTCCTCCTCCACTCGCCAAACCCACAGTTCTCTCTCTCTTCTCTGGCGTTGGGATGGGAGATGCCGACGGCGGCGGCGGGGGCAGCGGTGCCGGCGGCGGTGAAGTCGTGGATATATACCCTCTGAACCATTACTACTTCGGCTCCAAAGAGGCGGCACCGGACAAGGACCAAACCTTAGCCGAAAGGATCGAGCGGTTGAAAGCCAAGTACTTGCGACCTTTTCTGGTTCTTTTTTTTTTTGGTTTTTAGTTGGATTGTTTGGAGGTTATGTGGACGTTTGGGTCGTTGTTTCTTGGATGAAATTATAAAGCATATATCTTTGATGGTGTTCCTCTTCTTTTATTCTTAGCTATGCGGCTAATGGGCTGAGGACATGCGTCGAAGGTGTTCTCCTGGTTAGTCGATTCCTCTTTGTTATCTTTATCTTCTTGATATGCATGCTTCTGATCCCGGCGTACGTTTTGGTTGTTGAAAGAAAACAGAGGATTCTTTGGGAAAAGGGATAATAACTAAGAAACTAGGCTTTGGGAATGAAGATGCTTATGATTTTTGAACTAGGCATCTACTTGGTATTTTAGAATTTTGAAGATGCTTATGAGTTCATATAAGAACTTGCTATTTGGTTGCCCGAGCGGAGGATAATTGCTTAGGTCGGCTATTATCTGCCTCTTTAGACCTTTGGGAAGGTGAGGTACGATGTGTCTTCAGTTCCAGAAGTTGAGATTTGACTACAGTGTGGATGTTCATGAGAATCAAAGAAGGTTCTTGTCAGTGGCAGACTGTGTGGTTGTTATTGGTGAGACTTTTTATTATCCTTTGGTGAGATGAGGCTCTTTCATTTAATGGGTGTTCTTTGGGTGAGTTAAGAACTCTTTACCCTCCGTTCTTTCCCTGTTGGAAACCCCAAGTCAAGACCAAATTTTGGTGTCTTATGAGTTAAGTAGGAACAAGAACTTGTGGAAGATAAGCAGAGTAGCTACTGTGGGCTTCTAATTTTCTGCGACATTAGGAGGATATCTGAAGTAGGTAATCATCTCTTTTGGATGTTGAGTCATAAGAGATGATTCATTTGGGTGGAATCTCTTTTGCACTTTTGAATCATTTAGATAGTCTGAATTTTGAGGTTTGTTATGGCCTAGCTTCATTGCTAATACCATTGGTCCTAGACAAAGGTAAGCCCAAAACCTAAAGTCGACATGCGAAAACATCAATTTAGCTAAGAAACGATAGTATTTTGGTTGTTGGTGCTAAAGAAAAACGTGTCCGGGAAGCTACTGTCGCTGCTAGTAACCCTTATTTTGTTGTATCTCAGCATTGTTGCTTTCTGCTGGGGAAACCCATTTAAAGAGTTTGAGCTTAAGCTGTTTCAGTGTTCTAACCACTAAGCTGACATTCATAATTTAATGCCAGAGTGTATCTACGACCAAAATTTTATTGTATCCTATGGTGTCTATGTGTTCATGGGAAGTTTATCTGTTTCCGGAATCAGGTTGAATTATTCCAACGTCCTCATGTGCTGCTGCTGCAAGTGAAGAACTCGTTCTTTAAACTTCCTGGTGGTCGCTTGAGATCCGGTGAATCAGGTTTGCGCTGGTGCTTACATACTATCCAAGTCCTTTATTATATGAATTGGCTTTTCATCACTCTATATCTAAGCTATTGAGCGGTCCTGAGCCCGAAGATATGAAAAATTCTATGTCTCAAATCCGTATATTTTATTTGCCAGAATTGAGGTTTTACAGGTGTATACCAGAGAAGAATGATGCAGCTGCCTCATACCTACCAACTTAGCAAGAAAATTCCTCATTGATCAAAATATGCATGTTCCGCCACATAACTATTGAGTTCTTGACGTGCTTACAAAGATGCAATTGATTGTTTCTTTTTTCTTCTCTTTGCTCTAGATACTGAAGGGCTTAAACGCAAGCTTTCAAGCAAGCTATCCTTGGATGGAAGTGGCATCAATGATCGCTGGCAGGTTGGCATTGCTATGTTGCATTTTTTTCCGACCATAGCTTCACTGTTTACTGCAACTTATGAGAAACATCAAAAGCACGCAACTGCTCCTTTTGTGATTCGCAGATAGGAGAATGCATCGGAGTGTGGTGGAGGTCCGGTTTTGAAACCCTACCATATCCATATTTGCCACCTAATACACATAGGCCTAAGGTACACATAGGCCTAAGGTACATTCAGATCGAAAATTGCTCTCCTGTGAACATTCACTATGCCTAATTGGTTTTTCTTCTTTTAGGAGTGCACAAAGATTTTCTTGGTTAGACTTCCTCTGAGTCGGAGATTTGCTGTGCCCAGAAATATGAAATTGCTTGCGGTTCCATTGTCCCAGATTCATGACAATTGTGAGGTGATGCATGTGTACTATTAATCATATACCACAAGTGATACATTTAAATTGTTGCAGCACTGGCTGCAGAGTAATCTCACATCACTGTATCTTGTAGACATATGGCCCGATCATCTCTGGCATTCCGCAACTGCTGTCCAAATTCTCCCTCAATATTGTTGACGATTGAAAGGTGCCATCAATTGCTAGCTGGATATCGTGTAGTCTTCAGTTGATTATTCAGCAACAAAGCGGAGACATTGGATGAATTTGCATAAAGAATCAAGTTATCAGAAAATCATGTTTTCAGGATATCGTCTGTAAATGGGCAAAGCAGGACCTTAGAAAGAACCATGATGAGCAGAGGCAGACAAAATTTTCTCATTATACTTGTGGGGGAGCCATTTTTCTCTTTCCGGATTGGCATAGTACAGGGGGCAGTATGGATATTAGAATTTAGTACATAGTTTCATGGGAGTTTTCCTGGAATATTTTTGTATGAGCACTGATTTTGTGTACATAGACATGTGGCATGTGTAATGCAAATGTCATCTATCGGTAGTCCAATACCGATTCTTTATCTAGTCCATGGTAGTGAACTAGCGATGGACTAGATCAATCAATCGGTAGTGGACTATCGATAGGTGGCGTGTGTATGTGTACACATGTCACATGTTCATGTAGACAATTTTTTTTTTTTTTTTTTTTGTATATATTGTGGCTCAGTACACATCCAATGATGTATTAAATCAGATTTGGTAAAGGGGGTTTTTGTCATGTTGCTATGCTTAAATTCGAATCCTAATCTCTGTGCAGCCATATTGAAATTTAGATGATGCTTTTGAGTTTTGGCGATGGAACTGGAATAGCATGCAAATAAAATTGGTTGAAAAATACCTCAAAAGCAAAAACCAAATGGGACTCTTAAAACCAAATCAACAAGTTGTTCTGAAAATGGTCTAGCAACTGTGCAATAGAAAAATCCAGAGAAAAGCTTGAGAATATGTACTTGAACCAAAGATATTCTTCCATGGTAAGGCATGATATCAACTTGATCAACCCATTTAATGTCTCAATAGTATCTATAATTATGATTAGTTGTAATCCGACGTACAAGAATACTCTGTAATCTAAGGCAGGTAAAACAAGCTTATTGGAAAGATAGGGAGGTTAGGCGGATTGCATTCGGTGTTTTTTATACTTGTTTTCTTGGTAAGTTGAAGCACTAAAGTTATTAAAATGCCTTAAGGTAAAGGGTTCATCTATCATCTGAAGGAAATAGGCCCAGTAGTTGAACCTGATTGCCAAAATGCTACAATATTCCTGCAAATTAGTGGGAAAGAAGAGGCGCACGAAACCGGCTGAGACTAGTAGTAATAAAGCATTTGCTCTCTTATGCATGTCAGGATAATAGGCTTTAATGTATCCAGAAAAGAAGCATCAAAACCAGTATAACCGCAAGTAAAATTGCCAATCATATCCTTTTATCCAAGTGCTTATTCTTGTCAAATTAATGCAATACACAAGAAGGGATAAATCAATGGCCACTCTGAGAGAGATGGATTTCAAACTCTTATCTATTATATAGACCTCATATCCATAACTAAAGAAGAAAAAAATCCTGAAAGCTAGAGGAGATTTTTATAGACCGGTGTGATGTGAGGGAGAGAAAGAGAGATCAGATTACAGACTAATCTAACATTGGAAAATTCTTATTATATCATGATCCGGTGCTCAATCTTGATCCGGTGCTCTTTAACTTTTGAGCTATAAGGCATAGATGGACAATGTGCATCTGTATTCTTATTGACAGCTGAAGCCTTTCTTTCTGGAAATATAAGATGTTGTGTTAGTCATAAATATAATCATGTTCTAAAGTCATTTAGGTGATTAATAAGATCAATGACAATGGAAAAGAAGATGCAGAAAAGCCCGCCATCCTAGTTTTGCCCATACCGAGTGAATAATGCTAACTGTTAGAATTCTTTCATAGTATTAGAGCGAGGTTTCGAGAGGCCATGCACGTATTTATAATTCAAAAAAAAAGAAACTAATCTTTTTTTTTCTAAATAGAAAACTAAATTATAGAATCAATCAAATTGTAAACATTTATAAGCTCAAATCCTAAATCAAAACCTAAATATGAAAATGCGTGTATATAGGTGAAGGATTTGCTGGGAGTTCCAACTTCCAAACAGCTCTTTAACTGTGAGAGTTCTCTTTATTATTATTAGGTTACTCTTTTGGAGTTACTAATTCTCGTGATATGGACCGCCTTATCACATCACCAAGACCACCGGAGTCCTCCACTATTTTTCTGAATAAAAATATTAGCTTTGATATTATAAAAGAACCGAGGGAAATAAGTTTTTCTAGATTACGGGATTTTGGGTTAGAAAAATTAAAATAATGAGTGGGATAAGCTAAATTTTTTTTTTTTTAGTCGGTGCATAGAAAGGGGGATAAAAATTGAGGTGGAGTTAAATGAAGATAGAATAAATTTTATCCCTATTTTTTGAGATAGCCCATTTTAACCTAATTTATTCTCCAATTGCTAACCCTTTTTTTTTTGAGATAAAACAAGAGATAAGGGTTATCCCCAAACCAATCCCCAAACCAATCAACTAAACTTTTCTTAAAACAATAGATCATTTAACTAACAAATGTAATTTGTTATATTATTTTTCTTCCTAAATTACTCTCATAAGGTCCCTTTAGGCTCGTTTGGCTCGCCAGAATGGAAGCGAATGAGAGTGAATCTGGTGGATCTCGGAATCTGTGAATTTCAGATTCTCGGATTCCGCCATTTGGCTCATCGGCGGATTCCGTTTTCGACGTCCGTTCACGATATCCACAAGAGCGGATGTCAAATCCGGAATCCGAGTCAAACGGACCCTTAGTTACGCGGTTGTCATTCTCACGCTCAGATGAGTGAAAGGGTTTTATACAAAAGGGGCGTTATCATCCTTTTAAAGACCAAAGTGACTAAATGTTTTAAAAAATTCCCGCTGTTATCTTAAGTCATATCAATTTGTTATATGGGACTTGCCGCCTAACACCACCCCTCCAAATAAAATACTGAGATACTATAACAGCAGCACGCCACCAAAGCTAAAAGAACTACTGGAGAGGAGAATGAAAAAAGATATAAAGAGATAAAGATGGCTGGAACAGCGGAGGAATGCAAAGACTAACTATTATCACTGCTGTGTCTCTTACCAATTTCACATATGGCTGCTAAACCAAACCCAACCGATGATAGGAATCCTATGCAAGAACACTAATTCTGACTATCTCTATATATTTATTAGTTGAGTGGGTGATCCGAATTATTAAGACACACGATCTCAAATAATAAATAACAGTCGCATATTTTGTATATTTTCTAGTTAATCTTAATTTTTAGGGTTCACAGAAGACCAAGACCAGGGTGGCATATAAATATAAATATAGTACGGGACAACTTACGAAGAAAGTCGTGGTCGTTTGGTGTGAGAATAGTTTATTCCGGTTTAAGGGGGATTTTAAAAAGATTCTTGGGTTAGAAAAGTGGGGTTAAAGAATGGAGATAAATTTATTCTCATTTTGGTGTTTGGGGATAAATAGTAGGGGGAATGGGTCAAACCCCCATAAGTCTAACTTATGGGGGCCAAAAACGCATCAATGTGTTTTTTCGGATAAAAACCCCGTCCACCTGGCAAACGACACCTCGGTTAACCTATTCCTGCGAAAAAAAAGCCACAAGACGATCTCTTCTCAATATAATGGGTTTCCTGGCTAAAGAACCGCATCACTTGTCTCCTCTTCATCGGAGGAAGAAGAGATCAAGGATTTGGCAAGGAGAGATGGTGCAAGCCAAGTTCGGCCTGCCTAGAGTGGCGGTGCGGCAGCTCGAGATATACACGACGGCGGTGCTCCTAGCGACGCTGCGTCCTCCGCAGCCTCCTCGAGAAGATAAGTGGCGGCGGCTCATGGAAGAGATCTCCAAAACCAGCTGCAACCACTACCGGAGCATCGTCTACGACAACCCGGAGTTCATCAGCTACTTCAACGAGGCCACCCCTCAAGCGGAGCTCGGCTTCCTCAACATCGAAAGCCGGCCAGCTCGCCGGAAGGCCTCCACGGGCATCGGCCACCTTTGTGCCATCCCATGGATCTTCGCATGGACCCAAACACGGTTCGTCGTGCTGCCTGCATGGCTCGGCGTCGGAGTCGGCCTCGACGACGCAAGCAACAAAGGGTACCTGGAAGACCTGAAAGCCATGTACAAGGAGTGGCCATTCTTCCAGTCCACCATAGATCTCATCGAGATGGTGCTGGCCAAGGCCGACGGCCCCATCGCCAAGCATTATGATGAAGTCTTGGTGTCGGAGAGCAGGCGGTGCCTCAGGGAGGAGCTGCGGAAGGAGCTGGTGAGCACGGAAAATTGTGTGCTGGCGGTGAGCGGCCACGAGAGGCTGTCGGAGAACAACCGGAGCCTGCGTCGGCTGTTCGAGAGCCGGCTGCCGTACTTGAACCCGATCAACATGTTGCAGGTGGAGATACTGAGGAGGTTGAGGCAGGATGATGACAACAATAAGCTTCGGGATGCATTGCTCATCACCATTAATGGCATTGCGGCTGGGATGAGGAACACTGGTTGAAGGATTAAAAGAAATTTTGATCACAGGGTTTTTGTTTGTTTGTTTGTTTCAAATCATTCAGATCATCTGCTGTTTGTTATTCACTTTTAAGAGATGTGTTTAGTATTAGGAAAATGATTATATGTACGCTGCACATCCACTCAATCGTAGAAGCATGTATGAGGTAGATGTCTTTGTGCATGTACCCCAATAGATAGAGTTTTCTCTCAATGTCATGGGTTTCCTCTCAATGTAATAGATAGAGTTTTCTCTCAAGTGAATGGGTTTTCTCTCAATGTCATGGTTTTCTCTCAATGTAATAGATAGAGTTTTCTCTCAAGTGAATGGGTTTTCTCTCAATGTCATGGGTTTTCTCTCAATGTAATAGATAGAGTTTTCTCTCAACTGAATAAGTTTTCTCTCAATGTAATAGATTTTCTCTCAATAGATAGAGTTTTCTCTCAATGTCATAAGTTTCCTCTCAATGTAATAGATAGAGTTTTCTCTCAACTGAATGGGTTTTCTCTCAATGTAATGGGTTTTCTCTCAATAGATAGAGTTTTCTCTTATTGGAATGGGTTTTCTCTCAATAGACTGGGTTTTCTCTCATTGGACTGGGTTTTCTCTCATTGGACTGAGTTTTCTTTCAATGAAATGGGTTTTCTCTCAATGAAATGGGTTTTCTCTCAATCGACTGAGCTTTCTCTCATTCGAGTGAGTTTTATCTCATTTGACTGGATTTTCTCTCATTCAAATTGGTTTTCTCTCATATCTCAATGAAATGGATTTTCTCTCAATGAACTGGGTTTTCTCTCATTGGAGTGAGTTTTCTCTCATTGACTGAGTTTCTGTTTTCTCTTTTACTTTTATACTTTCCACACACACACACACTCTCTCTCTAGTTTGTGGTATAATACAACAAACTAGTTTCAAGAGACAAACTAGTTTGTGGTATATAGTCCATTCATATTTGTTGATGAGAATTAAGTAATCAGTTTATAGTTCACATAAGAGTGACACAAATGTCTAGTGACACAATGTCCATTTTGACATTAGAACCGGCGCTTCTTCAAGTTTGAATCCAACTTGCTCTGGTTGCCATGGAAAACAAAGCCCATAGGTAACAGTCCACTATCACACGTCTAGTGACACAATGTCCATTTTGTGAACCACTACGGAGGACAGCTTATTCGCGGAACAATATAACTAATAAATAAATGGGGTTTTTGGCTTAAAACACATGAAGTGGTTTTTTGAACAGTAAAGTTTGGTTACTACGGAGGTTTAGCCAATTATTCGTAAATAGTAATGGTTGTTTTGGATAAGAAAATAGTGTTTGGGGTAGTATGTGGGATAAGGATGGGATTTGTAATTAATACAAAAAATGCCCTTATACATAATGTATTCAGAATTAGATTAATTTAATTATGAGAATGTTGACATGCCTCCAGATTTGTCCGTTAATTGTATGAAAATTATATTACCACATACAAGTGATTAATAAATTAACATTATATTATCATGTGGGAGGTATAAAGTGACGCCAATTCATTTTAAAATAACGTATATAATATACCATAAATATAACGTGTCAAAATCATATACCAATCAACTCAAACTACATATTGATGATTCTCTAGAAATAATTGTTACGCGCGACCCACCATCAATACACCGGATGTGATCAAGTTAAGTAACTATACTTGGTTATTAGGAAAGATGATATGAGGGTATTGTAGTAATTGACACGCCCACGGTGGTTGATTGATATAAAAACGCTAGGTTTAAATATTAGGATTAGCACTTTTTATTAACCCTGGATAAATGTATGCTGACTATGTCTTGTAGTCTTGTTTGGGCCCTTGGGGGGACAAGCGGGATAAGCGTCGGTATCCCCGCACCAACAGTGGCTGAATGGGTCATAGTCATTGGAATGCCGCTGACGGTGACCGCGTTGGCCAATTCCAGCGTTCTCTGCAGTGGTACTGCTGGTTCCGATGCGTCAATGTCCGGTGACGCGTCCGCTATCAAACAGGTTGTCCTATCGACGACCTCAATGCCAGGTGGCCACGCGCATCGGAAACAATTAAGTCACGTCTCTCATATGCTCATTCTCCTGGAGTAAGTCTCAGAGAACGTCAGTGAAGATTTCAGAGGAAATCCATGGACGAGTGGTGAAGAAAGAGCTTTGCGTGTAGGCTTGTTATTGGTTCGTATTTTCTTGTCCTATAAGTTTTGTGAGCAAATAAATATTTACGTGGGTAATAATAATTAGAACCAATGCGTCACTACACCCAAATCAAGATGGATGCCATAAGTTATCCCCCATGAGACGTGGCACACAGCTGATGAATCTCTCTGTTTGATCCCCAAGAGAGAGAAGTTGCTATCCAGATAGCTAATATTGTCGCTTACTCTCGTCACTATGCTCTTTTTATCCGTAGAAGCTAACAAAAGTATCCGAAACACGCGAAGAGAGAGAGAGAGAGAGAGAGCGTCATCCACTTCCTATTATTCCTATCAGTGCTCGGAATCAGCTCGCTATTCCGCTTTTAGCATGTCAATATCGCCATTAATATCTGGGTTCTAACTGGACCACGTAGCCATTCATGAGCTGTGTGATGCGATGCATCGTGCCCACCTTATGTGGTGCCTACGTGGCACCCATTGTGCCACTAATGTGGACAGCCACGTCAGCAAAACTAAAATTTACCCCGTAGAAGAACATAAGAACAGAACGTAAATTAGTTGGCTGACAAAAATTTATTCTTTCGTATGCTATCATTTCTTTCTTTTTTTTTGTAGTTTCATAATAAAATTCATAGAATGAGAAAATCTTATGTAATTTAATGGAAGAGTCATGATTTATGTATATTAATTAAAACATGTATATCATCCTTATATGATAGCAAGGTAGTTATTCCATTGTCCTATTGTCACTCTTTTATCCTACGTGGCATCCTATGTGGCACCTGACAGTCTACATGGCATCCTATGTGGCCTGAGTGATTGGTTAGAGGTAGTGGGTGAGTGGGTGGTTAGGAGTTGTAGATGGATGGTTACCCTACCAGGTGATAGGGGGCATCACTAGTTATATATATGTGTAATGAGATACCGATTGGTTGATCTAATTTATCGATATTGTGCTACCGATGAACTAGATTAATCAATCGGTACCTCACTACCGATTAAAAAACACGTGTATTACACATGTCACGTGGAATGTAAAAAGAAAAAGAAAAAACTTTATCCTCGATGGAATATTTGACTGATGTGAGTTGTGCTGACGTGGCTTGCCATGTCAACAGCCACATAACGTGTGCATATTATAATGCTATCAAGATACCAACTAATAAAACTATATCGGTCCAGATTTAAACCCACGTGAGTAAGGTGGACTCTTCTTTTAACGCCAATAAACCAGCTATAAATATAACATCTCCACGGCAAATCATCATCACCAGCTCCACTGAAGCCCCCCAGGCGCTACTCTTCTCTCTTCTCTCAAAATAAGAAAGGGTTTTTAGAGAGAGAGAGACCTAGAGAGAGAAAGCTAGAGAGGGAGGGATGGACGGGGAGAGGGAGCCGTCGACGCCGCTTTGGGCCCGGAGTACCCCAAGGAGAGCGGCTGCTAGTAACCCCGGCGGCGGATTCCGGCCATTGGTATTGGTGGTCCTTTTGGGTTCCCTCTTTGTGCTGTTGTTCTTGCCCTCATTCTTGTCGTCGTCCACCCGGGGAGTCCGGACGAGCCTGGTTCGGAACGGCTGGGATGCGCTCAACTTGGTTTTAGTTCTATTCGCCATCTTGTGCGGCGTCTTTGGCCGCAACAACGCCGCGGAGCAGCCGGTGGCCAAGCAGCCGGCCCGGGTGGACTCCGGGGGGTGGTTGGGTCAGTCGAGCCGGGAGCTGGAGCGGGCTCCAGTGGTAGATCGGGTGATGGATGAGGAGGAGAGGATGGCGGGGTTGCGGCGGATGAGGAGCAGCAGCTCGTACCCGGATCTGAGAATGTGGGAGCCGCCGCCGTGGGGCGGGGCCCCGGAGGCGTGGCGGTTCGCAGACGACATCCAACTCTATAGGAGAAGCTGGAGATTGGAGCAACGGGGAGCGTGGGAGGAGATGGCTCCTAGTTCTAACCCGGTCACTCGGGATCAGGAAGAGAGGGCTCGTAACCCTAGCCCCACTCGAGATCAGGAGGAGGAGATCAAGACGATTCCGGTGGAGACCTTCGAGCTCCGAAGCAGCCCGCCGAGATCTCGATCTCCGCCTTCGCCACCGCCGCCTCCGCCACCCTTGAAGCCGAGGAGGAGGAGCATCCAGAAGGTACCGAAGAGAGAAGTCGAACCGGAGAAGCTCCCCTCACCACCAGCAGATGTCGCGAAGGTGCCGCCTCCACCGCCATCTCCACCGCCTCCGGCGGCGGAGGAGGAGCCAAAGAGGGGTCATTCTAGGAAAAAGAGCGGAGGAGGAGCGAAGGACATTGCTCACGCGCTAGCTTTGTATTATCAGAAGAAGAAACTAGGGAGCAAGTCGAAGAAGAGCCGCGATGGAACCCAAGACACAGCGGCCTCCGCTTCCGAACCTCCGGCGCCACCCCCACCTCCGCCACCACCGCCCCCGCCTTCTTCTGTCTTGTCCCAGTTGTTCACCCACAAGAAAAAGAGCAAGAGAGTCCACTCGGTCCCCGTTCCTCCTCCGCCTCCACCACCGCCACCGGCCCCGGTCACATCGCGTCGGTCAAAACAGCACCGTTCTCATCCCGCTCCTCCGCCGCATCCTCCTTATATCCACAAGACGAAAGAAAGGTACGATCTTTTTGACATCCCTCCCCCACCCTCATCGCCGCTGCCACCTCCTCCTCCTCCGCCACCGCCAATGGCTTCCATGAAATCGCATAGATCCACGAAGTCTCAGTCCAGGCACCCTCCTCCCCCTCCTCCTCAGCATCCACTGCCGAAAGAAGCCATCCATAAGGCGAGAGTAAGGTTTAATCCTATGGACGTCTCATTGCCGCCGCCACCACCTTCCCCGCCGCCGCCACCACCTTCCCCACCGCCGCCACAGTCACCTCTTCATTTCAATAAGCCGTATGCCAGAACAGAGGAGACTGAGGAGGTTCCAAGCGAGAAGGAGGGCATGCCCTATTGCCCCAGCCCGGACGTGAACAACAAAGCAGACATGTTCATAGCCCGATTCCGAGCAAAGCTGGAGCTCGAGAGGATGAACTCCATACGAGAAAAGCATCAGAAACAGGGAGACCAGAAGGACAAGACGACCATTCAAACAGAGGAGGCTTTTGAAGCTCTGCAAGCCACAGCATCAACTGGGCCAATCTATAAGCAAAAGATACCAGTATATCGATAGTTCTAAGACTCCTTGGAGTTGGATTTTTCTTTCATGTGTTTATGAGTATTTATTTCATACACGATCGGGACGACTGTGGATAATATAGTGTGATGTTGTTTTCTTAGTTGAGTGCTGTGTATATCAAGAGGAGGAGGATGATGGTAAGAACTAATTAAGAAGGTTGATAGAGAAGTGAGGGAGATGCCTCATGCCTGTGTTTCTTTATTAGGTACGCAGGGAGATCTCCATGAGTTCATTTATGAGAGGAGATGGTTTCTTGTTTGGCCCATTCTTTTTTTTCCTCTTTAATTGGAAACCCCATTTGTTTACAGCAAATGCTATGGTATTTTTACTACTTATATGAGATCAATGAACTTGGCTCATGGTCTTCCCTTTTATGGTATTGGGAGGAGTACATCGGATTGTTGGATTGTTGCAGCCCATGTTGGCACCGAGAGATTGTCCCACTTCAATCTCTCATTCTTTTTTGCTAATCCAATGTAAGCCGGGCTCTTCTTTGGATCGATCTCCACTTTGAAAATGGAAAGGTGGTGATGGCGTTGCTATTAATGATCCGTAAAACTCGGCCTGGTTCGGTGGTTGGTGATTGCTTGGGTTCTCGGAAGGTGGTGGGTGAGTGCTTGCTGTGTGGGGCAAGTAAGTCGACTTCTTGGAAAACAAAGTGCTCTGTTGCCATGTCGTCGTCAGCACACCCTGTTGGGCGTTGGCTGATGTCACGTTATGAGCATCATCTCTGATGCCAGCTGCTTAATTGGTTCGAGTCTCTCCATTCCGATCTGATCTGATCTCCACGTCTTCGTGGCTCATGGTTTGGGGACCGCTGAGAAAGGAAAATTATGACAGCCGCCTATCACCCACATATATAACATTGATATCAAACGGGTTCAGTCACAGTGGTCTCATATCTCGATGCTCATGTCTTCTAGTTCGCAAGTTTTTGAAAATGATAACTAACAGCTTACCAGTTGCCCTTAATCTTATGCAGATGAGACAACAGCAGCTTCAGAAATAAAATGAAGAAATAGAAGAAACGAGTCATTCTATGTTTATTATGAGGAGTAAACTTGTGCTCCTATTTAGATGCTCGGCCTTGGACAAATAGGAATAGGCCTCGAATCCTGAAAGGTCAAAAGCTTAAGACGGTTTGGACCATCAACATCATCTTCGTTGCTCTCCTTTTTTATACTACATAATGCGCACTTGGAAAACCACGCAAATCACTGAATAAAAATAAAGCAGTCAGAAATCAAGATGTAAAGATCTACCTCTAGTTTCAAAGAAGCTAGGACGATTTGTAATCAACATAGCAGATATAGCAGCAATTGGCGGAACGGAGACCATGAGATCACAGATACACAGAACCTGAGAAGCTTCAGTTGCAACATTTTCTCATGTCCATATAATACAATTGGGGAATTCCCATTGAAAGCCTTGTATCACATATGAATAGCTTAAGTTTACAACAAACAATAGCCTCCAAGGTGGCTATTATAACATGGTCATAATTTACATTACAAACAATATGCTGAGACAAAACACAGCTTTACTTGCAGCTATACTTGTAGAACCCTGGGCATGTGACTATAGCAGCTCAGAGTCTGACTAGGCCTATGGCCTCTAAATACACCTCAAGCGTGAAAAAAATAAAAACCAAAGGTGAAAGAAAATAATAAATCAATAAATCAAAATACGAAAACCTATAAAAAGAATTCTAGGATCTAAAATTATACTGACCATCTGTTGGGTGGAATTGAATGACACTAATTACATAAAAAGGTGGAAGAAACTTATACACAGGTTGCGAACAGTTGGATGGCGGCCCCATGACCGCGAGAATTGTCACTCCACACGTTGTTGCAAAAAGGCAAACCCAGAATTCTCACGAATCAAAGGTGGTGGATCGATATCAGAGATCTCTATCGGTGACATCGATTTTGAAATGTCGTCCACCGAAAATGGAATGCTGCAGAAACCAAAAAAAAGTAGATGATTAATCTCAAGAAATTATTGGAATCTGTTCACTCCATGTTTGCCCTGCGAGCAATTGAACTCACCTGGAATCGTCATCCAACAAAAAGGAACTGCTGACTGCATTGTTTGAGTCCTCTTGCATTAAAGCTCTCATGTTGGCAATAACCTACCCAGACAAGTAGTCATCCAGAATTATGCATACAACTTCTAGACTACAAATCCAAGCCAAATCGCAATAAATTCTTGAGATACATTGATCAAGTTCAAGTGAACTTACGTCTGAGGACACACTGTGAGTTCCATATTTGTCATCCCAGTACATTGTACTGATTCTGTATAATTGTTGTATGCTAAGAACCTGATAATAAGTCGAGATATCATGGATCCCTCAATGTGGGAAAAAAATAAAAACTAAATGAACCTCGAAAGTTAAGAAAGTAGGCACCCACTGGGCATAGCTCGTTGGTTATTTCCTTCAATGACTTCTTTGGCTTTTGATGTATCACCTAGTGGCAGGGAAAAAATATATTACGACACTAAATCAAAGATAAACTTTAAAATAAGTTCTCAGCAAGTTCAAAACAAAGTACCAAGAATCCAACAGCTTGTCGAATATGCTTCAATTCTTCCCATGCTGAACCTGCATACTGTATCAGCAATGAAAATTAGGGCAAAAGCCTTGAGAAAACCAGAAGACTATAGAATAGTAGTCACCTCTTCAGTTGCATCATAACACCACCGTTCTAACTCTGCTAATCCTGCTTTCACGTATTCCCCATTACTGAATGAACAACACTCGCGCCGCAAGAGCAGACTAGAAAAATTGCCACAATAACAGAGTTTTCTCAGGTAATTTCATATCAATTAGTACTAAACACAGAACTGCAATGAGATGTATCTATGTACCTATTAAACAACTGGACATTGATAAAAGAAAATATCTGTGTGAACACTTTGCGGACTAAGAAAGGAGGGACCTGCACAGTTTCCAAATATAAGAAGATATGGTTTATATACTAATATAACTGCGATAGGACAATTTATTAAATAAGGTTTACATAGTTGGCTCTCATTGTTTTCAGATAGTTGTTTAAGCTTTTCACTATGCTTTGCCAGTGTGCAATCAAAGCTTGTTGGGCCAAAGCATTTGCTTGAGAGCGTGATCCTTTCACTAAACTTGCACGAGAAGCTCTTGGTGCCTGCATGTGGAAAACATAGGAAAGAATTTAATTTACATCCACATTAACTGAGGATCCAGTAGAGTATTAGCATCCCAAGCAAAGGATTGTGAAATGGATGGGCAAATATATCCGATTCTGATTTTCATGGGTATGGCTGTGGCAACTCTTTTTGACCAAATTTTAATGAGACATGAGAACTTTGAGCAAATACCTGGATGCACAATCCAAGCAATGGGGAAATTTCTTTTTTCAAGTTGTCACGTATCATGCCATAGATCTTCTCGAGGAAAGCCGTAAGTTGCTGTTTGAAGAGCAAGGCTGGATATTTTGCCTCGACTTGGCGCAAGTCATTTAACCCACCAATCATCCGACCATTAAAGAAGGGAAGACCAGCACTTTGAGGAGAAGCTCTAATTCCCTGAAGTAGATAAAGTGATATAAATAACCATCAAAAGGCTGAAATACTACTATCATGAGGTGTGATATGCAAATTATCTACAAGCAGCATTTGAAATATGGAAAATGAAGGTTTGCTTTCTTACTTGAGACATTCTTCCAAACAAAGAGGCTGATGATGTCCTGCGCCTCTGTGGAGTCAAGGCGGCTGCCCCAGTAGCTTTCAGAGTTCTTTGCAGGAGCAACAATAGTGTAGATGCATTCGATAACCAATAGGATAATACGTCACTGCTCTCCTGGGCCTTGATAACACCAAATACCATAGTTCAGCAATGTAAAATTGAATAATAGCAATTGGAGCTTTGAACCAGCGCATCTGTACCTCTACTGCTGAGCCTATTGTTTGAATGACACGATCAAAAACAGTGGTCCTTTCCACTTCAAATGATCTCCAATGCAGTAGACACTTGTATATGAGACAAGCAGCAATAGGCCTACCGCCTGTGAACCCAAGGTCTTGCGAAATGCATTTGATCAGCAAGTCCTGGTTCTCCTGCGCAAGGAAATAATAATGAAAGGTAATCTGGTGAGAAAATGTGCAAAGTAGTATGTGAATTGTGGTGTATTTATGGTCTCAGTGAATTCATATATTCCATCATTTGCAGAGCAAGTCAGCAAGTCACCTGTTGCTTCTCATTGAGTGACTTCTGTGGCTTTTCTTCACTTTCAATCTCCTTGGGATTATGCGCAACAGGAGTCAAATCCTAATGTTTACAATGGCGAAAACCCAAATAGCTGTCAGTCCATTCAAATCAAGGTTCGACATAGCAAACAAGGAAAAAAAATTTGCACACACCAAAGTGAGCTTTGTTTCACCATTTGGAACATTCCCGTGGTCTGGAGTTCTCTGTTAGGACAACACCAAATGTTAGCACACATTGCAAGGAGGGATCTCCAAGGGAAATCTCTACATGCAACGTCACCTGGAAGATAGTTGTTTTCGGGCGAGCATGGACAGCTCTGGCAGTTGGTGAGATGGCAAGCGCTTGTTGACGAAGTACTTGATTCTCTGACTCTAAGTTAGATATCTTCTCTTCAAGCCTGTGATTAGAGAGAAAACAATGATACTAGTGACAACAAGAGGAGAAAGGCTTACTAGCAGAGATCTTGAAATGACATAACAAACATGATGGCCGCAGTAGTTAGTTGAAAGCAGATACAGGCAATGTTAGCATAGAACCTTTGAACAGAATCTTGGAACTGGTCAGCTCTAGTCTCAGCGTCTTCTAGTTTCTTCACCAGTTCACTGTTTTTATCCTGAATATCAGCATATCCTTTCTTGACCGTTTCAGTAGCTTGTCTTTCAGTTAGTAGCAAAGCCTGACACAAATAGACAATGTGTATCAAAGCACTTTGCCTGGCATAACAAATGAACATCATGCTATCATGCTATGTACTATCAACAAGTACTCCAGTTCATCATCGGAGAGTAGTATGGCTTGAAGAACCCAAACTTTTAAAATATTAGGATTTTTTTATTGCCTATAAGTAGGGTTTCGTGCAGGCATGTCTCCTACTCAATGTGGCAGCCAGGGCGAAAAAAAGAAAGGCACTGCCTACTAGAAAGCGAAGTCATTATGGTGCTCAAAATATCAGCTCCTTCCTTCAATGGAGCACTTCAACTAAGAAATATGCTCCATTGCCAACCCAATTTAGTTGGATAGGAATGTAGTAACAGCATATATTGCAACAAAATGTCTAGCACTTCATGTAAAAACAGCAAGCAACTAGCAAAAATCCTCTGTTCTGAAACGGCCTTGCTTCTGCAAATCTAGAACAACTCTCAAAAATTCTGATGTCTCTACAAAGCCCATGCTAATATAAGCTGGAGAAAGTTGCAGAATCCAATCCACTTTCATTAAAACTAATTAAATATTTCAAAGCGTTGGTTTTATTCCATCAGTGTAGAAAATCCACCCTTTTACGTCCATTAGTAAGTATGTTGTATCCACATCACAAGACTGCTAGGGAACTTTGAACTTGAGATTATAGATTTGTATCAAGGCCAAAACTTCCTAAGAAAGCAAAAACTAGAACGGGGAAAACTCATTTTTCCAGAACAAATCCACATTGTGTATTAGATGTTATATAGCATCTACAATCTAAAAAGTGCATTCCAAAGCCAATAAGAAATTAAGACAGAAACGAGATGATTGTTGTCTTTACCAGCAGAGTGTAGAGTTCATTACAGGAACACCTACCTTTAACTGTTCAATTTCAGCAGTTAATAAATCAATTTTTTCTGTGTCCTGCACTAAGACAGGGGTTTCCTTGATCACTGGAGGCGCTTCATCAATAGCTTTCTTAGCAGCCTCACGTTCCCTGGCAAGCATGGAGTTTGCCTCCACTACATGTAGCTGCATCTCATGCAATGCATCCTGCAGTTTAGCAATTTCCTGGGCCTTTGTCTCCTCCTGATCAGTCTGCATTTAAAAGCATTTGTAATTCACTTCAGCTTATGTAAAGCTTCCATCAACTCCGTCTAGCATAGAAGCACCCATGACTGACTTGAATGTGAGTGCTTGAGATAGCATCCTTCTAGAAAAACATTTGACTTTAATATAAGATTAAATTAAAACTCAGTCATTACTCTTAATCGTTTCTCCAACTGCAAACGCCATGTCAGTTCCTCCACACGCTTTTCAAGTTTATCCTTTGCCTCTTTGAGGGCACCTGTTTCTCGAGCGGCCTGGAAATAGACAAAAAATTAACCTACTACGGGTACAAATTCATTCAGTCAGAAACTTGGACGGATTGGGGAAATTAGGAAAACCATTTTGAGGTTTCTGAGCTCTCTCCTAGCAAGCCTTTGTCTCCAGGCACATTGATAAGTAAGTGCTGCCTTCTGAAGATGCGTGTAATGTGCATAGTCTCTGTGACAACGCCACCGAGCCTGCAGTCAAGTGAATAAAAGTGAGATCATCATCAGATCAACAACCTATGTGGGGCCATTTAATTCCCACATAGACCATAGATCAATAGAACAAGATAGTAGTGATTGGCTTGCAGTCCCTCTAACATAGAAAGTATTCACAATGGTAAAAGACAGCCTACCTGGATAAGAATTGATGCTTTGGTTTGCTTTCTGAATCTGAATTCGTCACGAGCAGTCATTGCTCTTAAGCCTGTTTGCACAGCAATTGCAGATGACCGAAGAGTTGAATATGATTTCTTTGCAAAATATCGACGAACACTTTTTTGAATTTTCAATGCAGCTGCTTCCCTTCTCATGCATTCATACAGTTTACTAGCCAATCTCCCTGCATTCAACAGTATCAAGAGCATATAACGTTAAGCAATCCTTTTTTATTGTGAGGTCAACGTAGTTGGAAAAAACTATTTTAATCTAGTCCAGCTATAGCTTGAACTAGTTCAGACTCATCCGTTGCAATATAGAATAAGAGATCAGACGGCTTGATCCCAGCTCAGAAAAGCCCTACTCCATTAACTATATACCTCTCCAACGAGACTGCAGATGAATAGCAGCTTTACGTAGCCTGACGAATTCCTTTCGGGTAATATGTGTACGAATTAGTCTCTGAATCGTTCTAGCTGCTTTTCCTAGTACCCCAGCTCTTCTAGCATCCAGTTCAGCCATCTGGCCAGCTCTCAGGAACACTTTGGTCTTACCTATCTGTCAAAACCAATCAAGTGTGGCTGTATGAAGTAGATATCTTAAGCAAATCAATTAGGATTGGTGCTAAAAGCATGAATATTGACATAGTAAATAAAGAAAAAAGAAAAGAAAACACTCGGTGAATCATAAAAGAAAATCTGCTCCAAGTAATCAAGGCGATTGATATGTCAAGCTGCGCAGGATATATAACGGCTTGATCACAAGTATCAATAGAAGTTCACTGAGAGAAGAATTCGTGAATAGATGGAAAGCTCCATGCTTAACTTCTGTAATGCCTTTCAAGGTCCTTTTAAGAAAAACTGCACAGAAGCATCAAGTGACAGTGCATTGTGGAGAAGTAGTTTACCTGGTAACCTTTCAAACCTTTTTTGTCCAGAATCTTTTGGCAGGCAATTTTATCATCATAGCTGCCAAAGAAACAAAAACCACATGTATCTTCTTCAGTACTTAGCTGAAATGAACTTAAAAGACACATCAGTTATATTCTTTTTGGGTAAGATGTACATACTTTCCTTCTAATACTTCAGGAGCAAGAACACCAAAACGATGGAGAAATTCGTAAAATGTTCTTCTTGTTGGATAACCAGCACAGCTAATCCTAATTGCTTCAAGAACACCCTATGTGCATAAAGCAGATTATTTCCCAGAAACAAAAAAGAAAATATGCTATAGTCTTGTGGGACAAGTTGGACAAAGATGCAAGTAAACGAATGAGAGATCTGTTGAATTGGATAATTACCCCACAACGTAGCTGTTGAATAATATTGACATTCTCAAATATCGCAGGTTTGAGGACATTGTTCGGCTTCACGCATCGTACATAATGAGGCTCCGTAGAACTCAAAGTTTCCATTAGAGATTGAAGTTGTTGCTATGATTCAAGATATCACGAAGAACAAAAAAAGAGTAAGTCACAACTGCTACAATTTTAGCAAATCTAGGTAGTCGGATTTCAAAGAGAGGATACCACTGTCACGTGCACCTGACAGCTTATCAAGCCTTCGAGGCACTAATCTATGACTATGAAAGTGTGCAAGCACAAACTATAAAAAATGGAGGAGATTCAAGAGAAAGACAAGAAACAGAGTAGCTAGCATTTATTAATGACAATTGATAGGAGACCAAAGAACTATATTAATGTTTAATTACCCAGGTAGAATATGATAAGTCTTCTTGGTACCTGCATGAATCTGTCAGTAATACCAAGAATTAAGCTGTCCCACACTGTATCAATACCAAGAATGACTAGGCATGTAAAATCTAACTATATTTTCAGGAAACTCGTAACATACTATAATTATGCACATGAAGCCTCAATCCCACTATTTGATGCAGGCATACTATAATTATTCATAAGAAATTGATAATCTGTGAGGTCATTCCAAACTAAAAAAGGCAGATCAAGAGCAAGAAACTATGAAACCTTAAAGCGTGAGCCAATGGAAGAGAATTTTGAAGACTTAGATGTCTCCTCAGGAAGTGGGGGAAATAAGCCAGCAACGAACGAACATTTAGAAGCATCCAGTAAATCCTGATGTTCTGCCACCACATAATCTTTGTTTTTGTCTAGAAATTGATCGGCCTGGTATATTACCTGTAGATAAAACAAGACTTATGAGTTTTTAGAAATATTAGCACCACAATGAAGGGAAAGAACCAGAGACAGCAAAAAAGGATGCTTACATCCCCTGCATAATGACAAATGGTAAAATCAGTGCGCGAAAGCTTCGGTTTGCTAAACCGCTTGGTGTTTTTAAAAGTCTGATACAGCTTCTGAGCAAATGTCTCATGTGTTGACCTAGGGAACATGCTGCATAACAAGTCATACCAAGAAACGTATAAGCTCATACCATACCAGCTGATCTTCTAGATCATGAAGCATACATAGGCTAAGTACACAACTATTCAAATAAAAAGGTACAGCATTAGCTACATACCAAGCTTCATCAAGGAGTGCAATGACTCCACCAGGTTTCTGCAAAAAAAGTAGCCTTGCCATTTAGAACGCTTTAAGTGGAGAAAACTAATCATGTGTAAGTAGAAAGTTAAAATAACATCAGGGTCAAGACTCTGATACAATACTATAGTAGACAACAATTAAGTTCTAGCACATAAAACTTTTTTAATCTGATATAGGGGTTTGTTTAAAGAAAAGAAATGTCTCCATATCATTTTGGAACGCCTTAATTGAGGTCAATAAGATGAACAACCCCTCCAGTATCAAGCTCACTTTTGCTTCTTGTTGTTGGCATAGAATGTCTGTTGAAGTCGCTCATTAAATGCTCAGGTGTACTAGAAACCATCAGAGCCTTCTTTTGGTGACTCCCTTCATAATTTACCCTAAACCAGGGTAAAAGCCTTATGTAGATAAAACAAGGAGCAACTTTCTACTCAGTCATAGCCTCGCACATTTGCACAAAAGCAGTAGATGATAATTACAGTTTCCTGCTATTTTCACCTATCACCTCCAATCCATGCATATAGATTTTAGCCATAAACAATACTACGATAATAAACTAAAGAAGGTTCCTTTCAGGGTTGACTTAAAAGAAATAAATTTGCTAACCTTCTCGATCAAGTCTAGTACATCTTGATTGTCAACAAACTCTATATAACTCCAGTCAATCTCTTCCTTTGTATACTCCTCTTGTTCCATCTTAAAGACATGCTGCCAGCACAAATTATGTGTTAATGTCAAATACCAAAGGAATATTCAAGTTACTAAGAGAACTATCAACTATGCCAAACCTGGTTGAAATGTTGCTGCAGCTTCTCGTTTGTAAAATTTATGCAGAACTGCTCAAAACTGTTTCATTAAGATGCAGTGTTAGAACTATGATGTCAAGTTCAGCAATAGTAAATAGGAATTTAGGATGAAATACCAATACTCTCTTATGTTGCTGACTCATACTCTAATTTAGAACAAGTAAAACCATAACTATCAGGAGTACAAACATTATAAACTGGTCACAGTTAACAACATATACCAATACTTTCATCCACTCAATGGCTTACCTATTGCATTTGAAACTTTCAAAACCATAAATATCAAGAACCCCTATCAGGGATTTTGAGTTTGGGTCCTGTCCAATCGATACATTGATTTTATCAACCAGCCTGTCGACAAACAAGCAGTCAACAAACCCCTTGCCTTATAAAACCACAGAAAGCATCTTCTAACAAAATTGTAACACCAAAGAGAAGCTTCTTCATAAAATATGTGATGGTTACCAATCAAAGAGACGAGAATAAATTGTTTTTGCCAAGCCATCCCTGCTGACAATTGCAGAAGCAGGGTCAAGAATCCTTGTAATAACTTCTTCCGGCGTCACCATCACTCGCTTAATAAGTGCATCTTCTAGACTCTGGGCATCGCACCTGCCACAGAATAGTAATTGCAAAGAGTAGGCGTCAGATTTTTATAGGGGAACAAATCAAGACATGAAAACAGCTCAAAGATGCTGAATATAGAGCTAACAGATTGACATACATGAGGAGTTCAGCTGTCATCTTGAGATGAAATCTTGACTTCTCATCCTTAATGACAGAAGAATCTATCTCTTCCCCCTTGGCGAAATCGATATTTCCAATATGAAGAATAGCAGCAACAACCCTAAATATTGCCTCCTGAAAGCATTCGTGTCCGTTATTGGAAAGGAAACTCCAATGAGTAATTTTTAGTTAGTGTTTTTTCAAGGTTGTCTGACAGGTATATAGGACAAGAACCTGTTCTTGCTCACTGATTCCAACGATGTCCATCGCTCTTCTGGTGGCAAGATATTCATGAGCATCATTAACACCATCCAAATCATAGCAATTTGACTGATTAAGGTAATGGAATTGTTTAGGGTTCCCTAACTTATACTTCTCAATGTCCTGCAAACGGAGGTAACTCTTTTCCATTTAGGTTCCTGAAGAGGACCTTAAAAGTATGGCAAAAAAATGGTAATAGATTCATAAGAAAAAAGGACCTCAGGGGGAGCAGCACAAAGAAGGTAAAAGCAATGATAGTTCCTCTCAGGGTCATTGATTTGGCAGACCCGGGATCTCTCAAGCAAGTAGGTCCTAACAGCAGCACCAGATATCCGTCCATTTTTGTCAAACTGAATCTCAACAAACTTACCAAAGCGGCTTCATTGAGATACCACAGAGAAAGTGAAGATATTAGACTAGGTAAATATGACATAGCAAACAGCGATGAACAAAGATCATTATGCGATGAAGCATAAGAAAAGCCAAGATTTCAACTGAAGGTTTTGGTCACAAAGATAGAAGTCCTAAAACAAGCCTTACCTCGAGTTGTTATTCCGAACAGTCTTTGCATTACCAAATGCTTCAAGAACTGGATTCGACTAAAGTAAGAAAAATGGATTCAGTCGAAAACTTCAAATTTTGTTGTTAAAAGGAAGAAAGAATGATATCAAGACACTAACAACACAACATGTTACATAAAACTGTTTTCATCTTACTTCCAGAACTTGCTGCTCAACAGTTCTTCCTTCAACTCCAGATCGTCCACCCAAGTATGCAAGGTACCTCATGATCATCTTTGTTGTTTCAGTTTTTCCAGCGCCACTTTCTCCACTGACTAAAATGGAGTTGCTCTTTCCTTCATTCATCATTGCCCTATTTGCTTGTACAGTAAGCCGTGTCAAAATGCATTCCAGATGGATATACAGTAAATAAATATTAGAATCACCTGTAAGCCACATCTGCAACTGCAAAAACATGAGGACTTAGTTCACCAAATGCCGCTCCTTTATATTGTTCCATCATATGGGTATCATATAGATGGGGCAACCTTTGGAATGGGTTTATTGCAATCAGTATATTACCAGTATATGTCTGGGAAAAAAGAACAAGAAGTTTATTTTTTGTCACAAACATTTCTGCAGTATTCTATTAAAGCTAATTATAAGTCTAGTAAAATAAAGTAGAAACTTACATAGATTTCATTAAGCTCATATCTGGTGGCCAGGTTTTGTAGAACACCAGGCTCATGCAAATATGACAACTTTGTCATATCATCAACCCCCCCAGGAGGAGCTTCTGTATCCTTGGGAAATACCTTCGATAAATTTGCAACCAGCTGTACTCAAAGATGAAACGCACTTGCATTAGTTTGCCAGTATAATTATTAAAATGCTGGTTAGAAAAAACCTTGATGTGCAAAAACTAGAGTCACTCAAAATAAATCATGCAATAGAACTTAAGAAATCGTAGCTTCTGAAGAAAAAATAAGCCAAGCAAAGTCGCAGTTACATACTGTTTTTCCATTGGTAGTATGTACATGGACTTCCTGACCACTAATTTGAGAAACCTCTCCATCAACCCAAGCCAAAGCAGGATCTTCAACCCATACATGGGACCCTACAACAATATTATCTGCAGCAGCCTGCGCAAGCAATCAAAGTATCTGAGCTACAGAGAGCAATATAATAACAAGCAGGTAAATTTGTGGCCTTCAAGAGGTTAAAATACTGCATTTAAAAGCTTGTCAAGTATCAAATCTTTGAAAGAACACCATTTTACGTAAAACATGTAATGGGTTTGACTTCTGACTGACGTTCAAACATCTCATATTCATGGGAGGGGTCACACATTGCCCATCAATTGATGCAGATTACTAGGAATCACATACTACCAAAACTAAGACATTATATAAAGTCGCATGCTTACAGAAACTCCCTTGGGTAAGGACCCAACATCTTCCCAAGGGCTGATGCCAAGCCTGTGTCAAATTTGCTCTCCAAAGGAAAAAATAGTACCTTTCTGACATATTGATATTGATGATGCTTTTTTGCTCTACACAGCCTCTCGAAACCATGATTTTAGGTACGAAACGATCCTTACATCATTAACACTGGAGTCAATACCTTTTGGGCATATTCAGTGTTAATTTCAGTCCGATCAACATGCAGCTAAACCTTCAAAGTGCATGGCAAATTCTCGACAAATAGACTGCTATTTTCCTTCTTTGATCCCAAACATTTATGCCTTTAAGGTAACAAATGCTAAACACTGAAGATGTCCTCAGAAGTTTCCAGATTTGAATCACTATTGGTGAGAATAGTTTAGAATACAAGAGAATGCAATAGGCATACCTTGAATAAATACCAATATTTTGTCAAACAAGCAGCTTCTAAATCCTACGTTAACATTTACATGGCAATGAGTAGATAGACATCTTCAACCAACCCATCTCAATGAAGGCAAAACCGGTAGCCTGCAATCACTCAGTTCACCTCCTAATTAAGCGCCAAGAAATATAGGAAACCTATCACACTGTATCCAGTAACTTAAACGCCTAGACCTTCAGCTTTAGAGGGCAAACCACACGAAAAGTATTGGTTACATCAGAGATTCACATTCAACTTCTTAATGAAAGTGTAAGCTCAAAGAGAGAGCAAAGGATTGTCTACCCTATTTAAGCAATAAAGATTCCCTCAGTAATGAAGCAAGCACCGAGCAAGCATTCAATTAGGTTATCCTTCTGATAAGGTTTTCCCAAGCATTTATAAACTCACTAAAGGACCATCTTCAAGAAAAATATCCCCATTGGCTCTATGACAAAACCAACAAATTGCATCACTAAGTCAGTAGACGGATTCCCACACTTAACCTGCCTGAATGTCAGAGAAAGGGCTCACTTGAATGGATTATGAGTAAAACTGACAGATTAACTTGCACAAGTCCATGACTAATGGAGGTCCACTTAGAATAAAATGTAGAGATAAATCCACAAGTTTCCCTTTTGAACATAGAGCTTCTCACTATCGATATGAGCAAGATTTATTCCAAGAGGCAACATGTGTGAGAGGCTTCTCAATATCGATTGGTTGATCATAACAAGCAGTAAATCCTTCCAATGTACAGCTGATCATACCAGCCTTCTTTGGATTATCCTCAACAAAAACTATACTCAGCCTAACCCTGAAAGCTCTCTCTCTAGCTTATCAAATTTATTATGACCCCAGGAAATGAAGAGAATCATCATTAATATCCAGATTTCAAGCTTCTTTGTCTCACAGCATTAAATCCCAAAAAAATCACAAGTAGCAAGTATTCTTCCTCATCCCCTAAATCCTCTTCCTTTGTCCTGCCTTTCATGGTTGTGTTAAGATATGTCCATCTCAGAAGCCATGCAGCAGGAACAAACTGCTCCAGCTAATCATTAACTACAGGCAGTTCCTTCTAAACTATGCTCTTCGAGTAGGAACTCATGAAAAGAACAAGACGTAAAGCACCCTTGAAATCTTTATTCTATGATTCCATAATCTTTTGCACAAATCGAGGTCCAAAACAGAAGAAACCTCCACCAGGTATTCAGCAGAGGTGGAGGTTTCTTCTAAAACCCACTCATTCAAGAAATGGAAGACATCTTTTCTCTCTAGAATCGTGTTTCATCACCTATCCATACAACTTCCAGGTTCCAAGAACCATTGTGATGCTAAAACCGCAAAATTACATACTCTTCAAATGAAGAAATGCACGAATTGGAGTTCCAAACTGAGCAAACCTCCACCCAATTTAAAAAACTGGCAGATTCCCCGAAACCCTCAAACCCCACTTATTCAAGAAACGCCCCACATATAGTCCGTTTATTACCAAGTAAAAAAGTAGATTAGAGCACGAAATAAGATTCAAACGCCATTCAAGAGAAAATAATTCAAATTTCGTACCATGTGTCATCCGATCAAGATTCTTCGATTTGGATCGGCTACCGCTCCCCAAGACGACTGATCCAAAAGGAGATCCCCGATAATTCACCAACAAAGACACCAAAACCCGGGCGTTTTCTTCTGAGAATCGACGGCTTCTCCAATCCCCGTCGACCCTCACCTCCCTCTAGCCCCTTCCTCTTCCGCTCTCCTCCACTGAAATCTTGGTATTGTATACACGAACACGATCCCTCTGTTCCTCTCTCTCTCTCTCTCTAGAAACCCCTCCTCTCGCAATCTCTTCCGACGGGGGGCTTCGTGGGTCTCCACACCAGACCAGCTCCGCCAAGAAGCATCTCTTGTTCAGGGGCAGCCGAGGTAATTTTAGAATGTTTTAATCCGAGACCGCTGCAAAAAAAATTACAAATATAATTTGGATTTCGTCGGCGCTCGGACATTAAATGCGTATTAGTTGACCATTATGCCCCTTGCTCACGTCCCCCATTCGGCACTGTTGCAGTGATTAAATCACTAAAATGTCCCTTAAAATGCTTGGTGAGGCTGCGATGTGGGCGCCGCTCCCACCTGCTCCACTCCTCTTCGGTGTTATTATCCTTTAATAAATACTCTGGTAATTGGAATTAATCTTCTATTTTTTGAAATAAAATAAAATGTGATTGCCATAATTGGTATTAAATGGGTAAAATAAAAAATAAAGTGAATTTAATATATAAAATTTTAGAAATGATTTGTGCACATGCTCACGTGCGTGCCATGTGCATTTCACATGTATATGAATCGGTAATTGCGCTACCGATTCATATACATGCCTATCGATAGTAGGTTACCGATAGGTATGTATCGGTAGTGGGCTACCGATATATATGTATCGGTAGTGGGCTACCGATAGGCATGTATATGAATCAATAATAAACCTATCGGTAGTGGGGTACCGATAGGTTGTACATGCCTATCGGTAGACTATTACCGATATACATGTATATAAATCACAGCTACCGATTCAATAATGTGAAATGCACATGTCACGTAGCATGTGCACCAATCAGCGCTATTATTTGAAGGCTGAGAAGTGACACTCTCCTATGCCCATTAATTCCGTGTCTCAACTCAACAGTAGCTACAAGCCAGCCCAGCCGACTCGCAAGAGACCAAGCGGTTACGAACCCAAAGGACGGAGTGGCATCATCGTAACTCTACCCAAACCCCAGGGGTAGTCCTGTCAATGACAAACCGGATATCCCGCGCGCTATTCGCTGGCAGAGGTGCCATATCACTGGCTGGCTCCCTCCAAGATTACTTCTCAAGTACGACGCCTCTACCGTAGGACCTCCAGATCATCCGTTCATGAGTTCTCGAGATTAGCACTCTCATAGATCTCAAGGATGGTGACCATCGAAAACTAAGGAGGTGTCCCACGCCAGTTGTGCGGGGGCTCCATGAATCTAGCCGTCGAACCGAAATCATGTGACCTGCCTGTCGGAATTCCGAACCCGAAGCCCGACAAAAATATCTCCCATCTTTCCCGAAATGCCCCCTGAGATTCACTCGAGTTAATTAGAAGAGTAATAATTTAGGCCAAAATACACTTTAATACCCTTTAATTTCAGGGTTTGTCATTCTACTACCCTCATATTTAAAATTCACATTATCATACCCGAAAGTTTCAAAATGTTGCAATTTAGTCCAACTCAACAGACGCCGTTCGGCTAAGTCACGGCAAACTGGTCACATGCTCAATTTTGACTGGTTTCGCATATTTTGACTAGTTTGGCTGACATCATGTGCTCAATTTTGACTAGTTCGCCCTATTTGGACTAGTTTCGCTGACGTGGGGAGAGAGAGATACATGAGGGAGAGATAACACCGCCGGCGTTGGACGGCGAGGGAAGACCTTCCGAACACCGCTGCCACCAGAGCAGCCATCGTGGCAAGTCCACCGCGTCCTCCCCACCCAACGAGGAAGCTGTCGTAGGAAGAGAGAGAGAGAGAGAGAGAGAGAGAGACGGGAGGGAGAGAGGGAGCACCGCCCGGGGGTTGGGGGGAGGTCCGGCGTCCACACCGCTGCCACCGGAGCCGCCATGCCCTACGCCACCGCGAGCAGCACTGCTTGGATCCCTCCATCGCCGCCTCGTGCTTGTGGTGCCGCGACTCTTTCTCTTCCCTCCACCCCAAGCCCGATCGGAAGCTCTGTTTTTGTGCTACACTTCCAAGTGAAGGACCAGATCGGCTCCTTCTTCTACTTCCCCTCCGTCGGCATGCACAAGGCCGCCGGCGTTCTCATGAACGGCAAGACAAGCAAGGACGCCACCGGCAACGACCAGGTGCCGCTGTTCGAGATGGAGGCCGGAAAGACCTACAGGTACCGGATCTACAACGTCGGCATGCACACTTTCCTCAACTTCCGGTTCCACACCATGCAGAACGACTACGAGTCCCTCGACGTGCACGTCAGGGAGAGAGAGATCCACAAGATGGAGAGAGAGACAAGGGAGAGGCGGCTGAAGGGGAGGTGGTGGGGGGCGGTGGAGGAGTGGAGGCTGCGGGGAGAGAGATCGAAGAGAGGGAGAGAGGAGGAGGAAGAGGGACTTGGATCTCCGTCGTCCTCTCGCCAAGCAGGTCACCGTCGCCTAGCCCCCGATCTCCGTCGTCCTCTCGCCAAGCAGGTCGCCGCCGCCGTCGTTTCCCCGAGTACACCACGCCCTCCACCACCAGCGCCGTCTCGGTGGCGCGCGGGTGGTAGTGAGGCGGGTTCACCCCGCCCGGCTCGAAGTCGGCCCGGACGAAGGACATCCCCAGCGTGTTGAGGCTGGGGAACAGGGTAGGGGTCACCGAGACGCCCCGCGAAGCCGGTCATGGCGGAGAAGTTCCCCGGGGTGCGGATCCCGGAGAAGACGAAGTCGCCGGCAGTGACATTGGAGGGGCTCTTGCATGGGAGAGAGGAGAGCCCAAGTGGGTCGACCTGGACCGAGCCAGGGCAGGGGACGCGGTAGTCCAGGACGGGGTCCGGGTCGGCCGACGTGGGTGGGGTGAGCCCGATGAAATCTAGGAGAAGAATAGCTAAGATGCTGGCTAGTTTCCGTGAGAAATCTAACGTCGTTTGAGTGCGATGACTAAATTGCAACATTTGGAAACTATAGGGTATGATAATGTGATTTTTAAAAATAAGGGTAGTAGAATGACAAACCCTGAAACTACAGGGTATTAAAATGTATTTTGACCAATAATTTATATATGAGCTGTATTATACATGTCTTTTCAATCGATAATAGGGTACCGATCAATTAATCTATTTTGACCTACTAATTTTATCATTGATATATTTAATTGATAATGAAATACTGATTGAAGGTATGTGTAATGTATACGTCACATGATTATATATATAAATCTTTATTGTTACCGAAATACCTCTCATGCCCACATCGAGCCTTGAGTTACCCCGCGTGTTCTGCAATTTTATTCCGGGGGCGGGACCCGCGCGAGCGAACGAGACACGTGTCTCAGCCCGCGCTCGTGTGTGGCATGCGTTGAGATGGTGCGAGCTAGGTGATCGAATCGTGACCGTTCGTTGGTGTGGTTTGAACCGGTTCGGGGTCGGTGAGACAGGTTATGTACGGCACGTAACAAGTTCCTTTAGATGCGTCTAAGCGTTTGCTTTCAAGGAAAGCAAACATGTTAAGAGAGATTTGCACATAGAGATCAGGATAATACGAGAATTAGCTGCAGAATCTTTAGCATAATACAAATGAGTGCCTTCAACTATTTGATTGACAGCATCAATCAAATATACATGAATTAATTCATGATGTGATTTAAATCCAACATCAATTAATTCATGATGCGATTTAAATTGATGTTGTGAAATAAATTTTTCGCGCAAAACATGGCAAACCAAATCATGTTTTTTATTTTTATTTTATGGGATTGTTTTGTTGGCTGCATTACTAAAGATACAGGGCAGTCTAATACTGCATCATCACGTGACAGTCACGTGATGCAGTATCCTGGTCGAGTCCAATTGCAATTGCCAGCTTAATAATCTTAAACAGCCGAGTTGGAGTCGGGCCGCATCCGATGCTGATCGGGGTGCGTCCATTCCAATTCCAAACTCTAGGTTTTGAGTTTTTATTAGTACGGCATTGGCGAGCTCGTTGTCGTCGGCGACCTCGTCCTCATGGACCTCGGTGGCAAGACGACGACGGCGGCTCGGGATCTGTTGCCTTATCCCGCCGCCGCTTGCGCGGAGCTGCGATCCGCCTACCACGACTGCTTCAATCGGTCAACTCTCTCTCTCCCTCTCTCGTGCCCTTTTATGCTACGAATCTTGCATATTGAGTTCTTTCTTTCATTTCGAGAGTAGAAAAGGCGATTTACTTGCGTTAGAGTAGCAGGTGGTATGCGGAGAAGTTCTCAAAGGGGCAATGGGACAAGGAGGAGTGCGTCGACGAGTGGAACCTCTACAGGGCCTGCCTCGCCGTAAGTCGTAGAGATACGGATCAGTCTACGTGCAACCATGATGCATGTCAAAGTTCTCGTTTGCATTTGCTAGTTAATACTCGAATTTCTCTGAGAAAGGAGGTATAGGCGAGGGTTTCTTAAATCAGCTTTAGTGTACGCGAACGCTGGATGCGTATAATTTGTGGCTACGTGGATGTGGTTGAGATTCCAATCCGTTGAACATGTATACTTCTATTCTCATTGAGTCTAATTGTATCATGGAAGGTAAGTGTGAGAGATCAGCAATAAGGTGGGAAGGAGTTATAAGATAGCAATCCAGAATAATGAAATAAGACCTAACACAACATATAACTGAGGAAAAAAAGATTGCTTGATGGCCTCAATTATGTTGACAGGTTTTATTGGAAAGACGGAGAGAAGGGATGTGATGTTATATATTTTTCAAAGAACCATCCTTTATGGGGAACAGGGGAAGAGGGAAAGAAGAACATGATATAGATAGGGGTAACAGAACAGTCCAACTTTTTCATTACCTAATTTGGAATGACCAGGTATAGAACATGCTATAGGGCGCCATTTTACCAACTGGTCTTCTAGGTTTATTTTGCATGCTGCGCAGCAGCTACTCAAGGTTTTCTCAAGTAGGGATCTGGTGGTAATAGTAGTCGTTCCTGAGTGTCATCGTAGAACATTTCAAAACAAGGCTTCCAACATAGTTATTTGAAGAGCTTTTGCCCCTTTTCACCTAATGAAACTTATGTCTCCCTATTTGTAGATAAATTAATAAGTCCTGCTGTATTTTAACTTGGGCTTCTAGCATGGTGTTCCCTTGCTGCATTTTCATCTAACTATCCAAGAAACTATCTTCTCTTCTATGAAGCTAGCCTCAAGGTTTTAACATCTAAAGTTAAGCTTATGTGTCCTGGATAGATTAAGCTCCTATTGTCTTATGTATTTGCCAATGCCTTTCTTTCTTGCAGAAGCATTTGGAAGATAAGCATCTAAGGCCTTTGTTACAAGAAGCAGAAGCATCTGCAAATCCTTCGAAAGACGATTCTCAGCTTTCAGTTAATGCTGATAGCGGTTCCCGTAGATAGATTTAATATTTGTGGTACCTTTTCTTCATTTCAGCATAATTACTTCGTGACTGGACTGGTTCATTTGGGAACTGATCTTGTTCTTGAGATATATAGCATTCCCAATCTTCTTGTCATGGTCTTCTTAACTGAAATCTACAATACCATCAGTGTGGTGGTGTAGCGGTTAAGGCTTCTAACCTCTTGTGTGAGGTCTTAGGCTCGAATCCTCTGCATTGAGGGATTTGTGGTTGTATGGATATTTACTCACCCTAAGCCAAGGTATAAAAGGCTCCATTAAAAAAAAAACGACTAGGATCTACAATGTTGGAAATGTAAAGTTTGCTTACAGGTAGGCTATGATCAGAGACGAGACCTACTGCTGCAGTCCCTGGCCTGATATTGTTTCAGATTGTTGTTTGTTGCATAACAACTTCAATCAACAATTTGATGTTGACTAATTTCTTTCTAGAAGTAGTAGTACCATCTTCCAGCCATAAATTTTACAATATTTCCTGAATTTGTCTCCTTGTATAGTTCCTTTTTGCTAGAACTGGAAACTATCTATCTGCTAACACTTTCTCGATATTGTCCCTTGTTGCTACCTAGTTGCCGCGGCAAAAAGTTTCATCACAATTGAGGCATCATGCAATTTTATGTTGTTCTTAAAAGCTTTCATTTTCTTAGTAGCTTCAATCTCAACATTCAATATCCCTTTCTGATTTTCTTTATGGTTCTGTAGATGTGGCTGTAATAGTTAAATAGGATGATTAATATCAACGGACGATCTATTTTGGCGTAAAGCAATTGTTAGGTCTACTTCCTATCTTGTAGCAGATTGTTTTTATTGCCCCTTGGAAATGTATTGGGTAAAGGCTTCATAGCACAATGAAAAGTCTACCATTACCTATATAGCACGGAAATGACTTTTGAGTCAATTTATTGTCCTATGTGGATGAGCATCGGTATGATGACCACAAGCAATACTGAGTCGTCAACCAGTCAATAGTTCTGAACATATGCAAATAATGCATTATTCTGAACCATGAGAGGCTATACAAAGACTGGAAACCTGTTTTGCAAGATGGTGTAGCTTAAGGCCATTTTCGTAACCACCAAGCCTTGGGGGGATCATGATGGGTTGAAGAACTCTGCTCAAGCAGAGTTTATTTTAACTGCTCTATCCATGAATTGAAGCATACATCTTTCGAATTGATCCTTGATTTCTACTGCTGAATAGTTTCTCTTTTTGAAGGATTTGCTCTTTTATAATTTGCAGATCATGCTGATCGAGGTGGTTCTTGAATCAGCCCAAGATGTTGTTGTCCTCTGCCAGTGTTTACAATGACCGAAGAAGAACAGACACGAGTTCTTGCATTTAAAATAATTGTACTGTCCTGATTCATTTGGAAAATTATACATGTAGAAGTTACGATCAATAAGCAATCAGACTACCTTCACATTGTAAATCAGACCTTTTTTTAACTTCCTATGAAAAAGAAGCCCAACATTTGAGGCATTGTGAGCAGGATGTCTGTGTATTTACCTCCTTTCAGACAGGAAAAAAGGCTTTCTAGGCGAAAAGTCCTATTGATAAATTTTTTGAATGAAGAACATTAAACTCTGGATGACAAGCAATCAGCCAAACAGTCTTCACATCCAACAGCTAGAGATTCATGAAGAACATTCAACGCTGGAAGTCGCCGCAGTGCTCCTAGCCCTCTGGGCTCAACTAATATCTTCAATCTTCAATCTGGCACGCATCGCTAAACTCTGCAATCAACCTTATAAAGAGCAATGACGGTTAACCTGCATTAATTCATATCCCCTAAGTTTCTTTATATATATTCTTTAAGTTTGCTTTATATAAATATGCATTAATTCATATCAACTTAAGTTCTATTAATATTATCTTATGCAATATGTAATATACAAAGACTTATATATATATATATATATATATATATATATATATCATATATCAACCTTATAATAAGGAGCAATAACGGTTAAATCTGCATTAATTCATATCCCCCAAATTTCTTTATATATATTCCCTAAGTTTGCTTTATATAAACATGCATTAATTCAAATCAACCTAAGTTCTATTAATATTATCTTATGCTAATGCTAAGACTTATATATTATTTTATATACCCTACGTTAGACTTATAATATTTTTATATTTTATTAGCTATGTTTTATGGTGGTAGTGAATAAAAAGCTACGACCAACTTTTGAACCCTGGATCACCTACGGGTCAACATAGCCGTCTAAACAGACAAACTACAAGGAGTTTGTTAAAATTTTATATTAGTAATAACTAAAAACTGTGTCATGGGCACAAGTGAGTACTAGTATTTATATACCCAAAGTTAGACTTATATAATATTTTATATTTTATTGGCTATTGGCTATGTTTTATGGTGGCAGTGAACAAAAAGCTATGACCAACCTTCGAACCCTGGACCACCTACGGGTCAACACAGCCGTCTAACCAGACAAACTACAGGGAGTTTATTAAAATTTTATATTAACAATAACTAAAAACTGTGCCAGGGGCACAGGTGAGTACTAGTGAATATATAGCAGATGTTGACACGGTTATGTATTAATGAATGAATATTTAACCTTCATGTCGAAAACGAGTAAGATCTATCACTCCAAGAAATCCAAAACATACCTTTTATGAAGTGTGCATGAAATCAGAATTAGTCCAGAAGGTAAGTGAAAGCAGCTCCACTAATAAATGACTTTGAAGTCACCACGGCAGAATAAGAGAAGAAAATACGGCACAACTCCTGCTTTCTTCAAAGTCTGCATGGATCCTGACACTTGTAGTCTCTACAAGCAGAAGACTTGATGCTAAGCACAACAAAACGCTTCCTCCCATAAGGGGCCATCTTTCTCTGGAATAGAGGTATCAATCAAGATATGAACACTAGTAAAACCATGTGGAAAGACTTTGACAAGGGTGCCTTAACTACGTAAAGCGATTTCTTACGGGGACCATTGCAACTACACACACAAAGCACCCAGAGTCTTTTAAAGCTCTTTGAAGTCTTCAGTCTATGTCAAGTCTTTGCCCCACCTTTTGTTTCTTTCTATATTAACACCAAGACGTAGGGCCAGGTTTCCATGCTCCCTCGAGGACTGGCATGTATCATTCACGTGTCACCCTTTGGAGCATCTGCGACCTGTGAGACTCAAGGTCGAGAGGAAAGCGCGTAAGCTGCTACCATTTAAGCTGCTGTAGGAGTGCAGATAAACATCAAGTTGAAGAAAAATTAAGCCTCAGCAATGTCCTCTTACTCTTCGGAGAATGACAATCTTGATGACATAGAGTTTACAATATCAGACTTCCTGAGCTTAGGCGAGGAGCGCCACGAAGGATACATGTTGCCACCTCCTGAATACCAGCAGCATCAGAGTCCCCACCATGGCAGCAGTGATCATCTCGAAGTGAGCAGGACTGGTGGTTTTCACAAGTAAGTGCCCAGTTCATGCTCTTTGTGCCACTGCTCTTCTGGTTCTCCTGATTTCTTCTCAGGTTTTCATGTTTCTACCTGTTTGCAGGAGCTGGAATACGACTGCAAGCACTACTTTGAAAGGGGTCAGGACAAAAGTTGCATTTAAAACGAAATCAGAGCGTGAGATATTGGATGATGGATACAAATGGAGGAAGTATGGCAAGAAGATGGTCAAGAATAGCCCAAACCCCAGGTAACTAAGATCAATATCTTACACAATATACATAGAGAAAATCAAGCAACAAATCAGTGGAAAACTTTCTGAAGGAGATGGACATTTTTTCTCTCTACTTGGATAGACAACCATATTAAATTCAATCACTTCATAGCTTAATTACCTTGACAAACATTCCAAATTCCATTGTTGCTTCCCTACAGATTTATCCATGCTCAGGCAAACCTCTAGTATGCACAACATCTCTTTGGTGTTGGTCCTATTCAGATAAACTAATAACTGTAGAAATAATCAAATGGATGACAGGAACTATTATAGGTGCTCAAGTGAAGGATGCAATGTGAAGAAGAGGGTAGAGAGACAGCGAGAAGACTCGAGCTATGTGATAACCACCTATGAGGGTGTCCACAACCATCATGCCCCCTCCACAGTCTCAGTCTCAGCTCATCATAGTGCAGCTAGTTCACCTGGCTTCCCACACTGCCTGAACCAGTGTCCGCTGTAGCTGGCAAGTTCAAAACATCAGTGGCTGACTTTATGGGGTAGAAATTGGGCAGCAGATCATTTTCCATGTTAGATTGGAGTGCAGAAAGATATTTGAGCCACGAAGGAAATTGTAACAAGTCATTTAGTATTGTATTTTCTCTGGAACAGAATTAGAGAGACAGTTATACTGCAGAAGGCATAATCCGAACATTCTTAGCTTCATAACAAGTGGCCTTTTATAACTTACTAGATACAAACGCGTATTAATCATATTGTTTTAGTAACCAGACTCAGGATTCAGAATCGGTTGTACAGACAGGAAGAATCCAATTTGTTGGCAGCTTTTTCACCATTTAAAAGTACCTGCGAGAAACTATTATCAGAAGTCAGTGAGATATATGATGTTTTGCTACATTACATAAATGTAGAAATATCAGAGAAAATGCATATGAAATATATTTTACTTGTTATCACTCAACCTCTGCCATCTGGGTACATGCACAAAGGAAGAAATGAACATTTGCTGTTCAACTCTCGAAGGCATTAGTTGTAGCTTGCATTCCATTTGCAAGGTTTCATGCAACTGAAGAACAGGGTCGACCTTCTAATCTTTTTAGGTCAATAGGAAATTTACATGTAGTAACTGCTGGATGGTATTGGTAACACAGACTTTACATGAAGTAACTGCTCCATGGCATTGATAGAAGGTTTTGCATGTGAATATACAGAAGCTTCAAGAGGTTGCCAGTGACAGTGATTTACCAATAAGATGCAACATAATTTCACAGCTCCAAATCCCTTTGGCTAAAGAGTGCATTGAGCCCATGTGTTCATCTCTTCGCTCGTATGCTTATTGCTGGCAGCCTGGCAAAGAGTGATCCACTGGTTCAGTTGCTGTAATTCATCTGTAGATTCTGAAGAAACTAACAGATATTTCAAACAGTCTTTTTCTTTTTTTTTTATTAGTTGAGCCCGAGGGCTAGGAAGCCCAATTAAGGGCTAATTATAAGAATTAATCGGAGGTCCGGGAATGACATCCCCAGCCTCCTCTGTTACATCAAAAGCAGAACACGGCGCAAGAGCTTCACGAGCAAGCCAATCAGCGTGCGAGTTGTCTTCACGGGGAATGTAAGCAACTCTGAATTCAGCAGTTCTACGAGTTGTCCACCATATGTCTTGCACTATGTCTCGACAGCTCTCTACCAAAGGTAATCTCCCATTAATCATCTGAACCACGTGGAGGGAATCGCTTTCCACAAGGACTTGCTTGTAGTCTCGATGCAGTGCAGTGTTGACCGCGAGGTGGATGGCGTGCAGCTCGCCGAGCAGGATGGAGTCAACTCGATGTGAGCCAATACTAGTCCAATGAACAAGGTCCTCTTCGTCGATGCACACAACTCCTATGCCGGCCATCTGATCAAAGGAGGCATCAACCTGGAATTTAACTCCGATCTCCTCCGCTGGGGGTGTGCATGATGCGCGAAGCCTAGATATGCCGATGAATTCTCTAGACTGCCACTTGATCAAGTGTGCCAGCGCTTGGGTGTCCTGGCCTCCCTCCTCTGCTACCACCTTACCTCTGTCTTTCCATATCCACCATGCGCCGTATGCGAGCAGTGAGTACATGCGCCTGCTCTCCTCGGATTTCCGTGGTAGACACAGGCTTTCAATGTAGATTGCCAAGGTGAGTGGGGGGGTATTAGCTCTGGCACTTGGGAACACTCTGCGCCAAACCTCCTGAGCGAAGATGCATTGAAAAAGCGCATGCTCTAGCGTTTCCTCTACAACACCACACCGGGGACAGAGTTGATCGGCAGTCAGGCGCAGGCTCCAGCGTGTGGACTTGGTCGGCAGGTTTCCATGAAGCAGCTTCCAGAGGAACATCTTTGGGTGCGGCCCTGCTGGTGCTTTCCAGATGCTTCGCCATAGTTGAAACTGCTCACCGGCTTGCTGCTTGCCCTCCATGTACTCGAGCATTTGATACGCAGTCGCCGTTGTGACCTCGCCGTTCTTGCTCCATGTCCATGCCGAACGGTTACCTATAACCTGAGGGGGTGTGCTGATGGAGAGAAGATGCTCAATCATGCTTGGATGGAAGAGGGACATGAGCTCGCTGATGTTCCAGCTCCCATCTCCGGTGAAGAGGTCTTGAACCGTCATGCGGTGCAGTGAGTCATCAGTGCTCACCAGGCAGGGGTAAGAGATCAGAGGACCGTCTCCCGTCCACCAATCATGTATGACATTAGCGCCGCATGTCGCGCCAGGATCCCATCTTAGGTGCTTGCGTAAGATGCTAGCTGCGTGACATGTGGAGCGCCAGAGTCCTGAGACTGGTACGCGGCCTCTGTGCAGAGGAAGAGCCCCCGCAAACTTGTATTTGGCATGGCAGATGGTCGTCCAGATGGTATCCTGCGCGTCGAGGAACTTGGCAGCCCTCTTGATTCTCAAAGCAGACTGCCAACGCTTCAAGTCCTTGAGGCCAAGTCCCCCATGCATCTTGTGTTGGCACACATCGTCCCAGGCTACTATGGATAGTGATCCTCGCTTCCCTTGCCAGAGAACCTCACGAGCGAGAGCAGAGATCTTATTGAGTATGGTTGTGGGTGTCGGGATGGAGGACATGATAAAAACAGGCATGGCTTGCAACACGGATTGGACAAATACTGCTCACCCGGCCGCCGCCTTGATTGGGCACCTCCAGGTAGTGAGCCTCCGTTGCACCGCGTCAAGGATAAAAGAGAAGTCCTTGACTTGAATCCTGCGTGAATCCAGGGGAATGCCAAGGTATCGCCAGGGCTCAATCTTCCTTGAAAACTAAAGGATCTGAGACAGGATTCTCCTGCGCCGGTGAGAGATGGAAGGGCAGAACTTGATGCTGGATTTCTCATAATTGACTTTTAGGCCGGACAGCTTTTTGTACCTGTGCAGAAAGTTAGTGAGCTTCTTAGCTTCTTCACGTCTCGTGGTGGTGAAGTAGAGGCTGTCAAACATTCAAGAGTATGAATCCTGCAAATCAAATCGGACGCATAGCTCAGGCACTGAAGTTGAAAGCCACCCAAAAATATCCCCCTGAGGATTGAACCAGCATGAACCTACAGTAGTCATATGATGGCGAGGCAGTAACTCCACCATGCGTGCACTCCTACTTCATCATATCATGCAAAAATCTGATCTCAACAGAATTAAATGCTGAAGTGTTTTGGAAATAAATTACCATTTCTGGCACATGAACAAGTATGTATACACCTAAGATACCTGTATACTGCAGATAATATTGATATAAAGCAGCTTTAGCAAAGGACTAAAATCTACAAGCTCAGAGAATTAATCGACAAAGAAACCACAAACAGCTTGAGGGTACTGAAAATATCACTCCAATGAAAAGGCAATTGTGCCATGCCTTTAAAGTAGTACATAAACATCGTTGCGCTAAAAGATACAGGGGAAGGTACATTTAGCAACTTCAATCCTGAGATTGCTTGTCAACAGGAAAAAGATGATTTCTTTACAAGTACCAATTCACCAATGAACATTATTTGCAGTTCCTTCATGTTGCCACTAAGAAAAAGCTCCATGATCCAAGTCACATCTTCTTGCTGCTTCTATGATGGAATCAAGCATAACTTATATATGTCTGACTATGCTGCCGACTTTCTTAACATCAACTTGTCAGCTCAATCTGATGGTTTCATTTGGAAAGATGACATTAGGATTTCGAATGTGAGGATTCAGGGCCGCCAACTCTTTCCACTTTGCTCCAGTGCCATGAACTCGCGAGGAAATGCTCCAAAGTGTCTCGCCCGGCTGCACTTTTGTGGTCACTTGAGAAGGTTTTGCAACAGCCTTTGATTTCATAAATGGATGCTTATTGTTCTTCCCCATTCCAGAAGCAAGCAACCAGCGAGAACCAGACTGCTGTTGCGTAGGATTACCCCAGGGTTTTTTCTTGCCAGGTTCAGTCTTCAACCCCGCAACATGAACCTCTGTAATTTTGAACTGAGGAATGAGTTCCTCTTCTTCTTTCTTCTCCTCTTTTGCTGAAGGTGTGGTGCTCGTTTCAGGTTCGTCATCTTGTTCACTGTTTCCACTTAGAGAAACTGTTCCATATATTTTAGGCTTTGGTGGAGCAAAAACACGCTCTACTTGAATCAAGGAAAGCATTGGGGCTCCAACTGGCTCATAGTTGCGTAAGGGGTCTCGAAGTTGCACCATCAAAGCAACCGTGAAATTGTTTCCTAGCAAACCCCACCTTCTACCTGATCTCTTGCCCCCTCTTTTATCTCCCTTCCAGCCTCCACCAATTAGCTCTGTAGAACTGGCATGATGTGCTGCAAGAATCTTTGATGTTCGATCACTGATATGGTCTTCTTCATCGACTATCCCTGAATCTAACCTCATCCATTCATCTAGTGTTATTGATAAGCCCATTAATCCATCAACATCATCCCCACTATCTTTAACATCTAAAAGTTGCAACCCTGCAGTGCCCTCTAATCCTAGAGACCGGCTGTTTTTTGCCCCTTTTCCTTCCAAAGCAGATATATCTCCTATAGACTGGGCGGTAATATTTGAAGGTGCCTCCTCATCAGACATGCCTGATTGTATTCTCAAACCCTCAATTGATAATGCCTCGATCTTATCCATCGCCAATGGAGCAAGATCTTCCAGTGAAACATACTCAGAGCCCAAATCAGAGCCACTTGAAGCCAAATCCAACCCTTTAACCTTCTTTCTCCTACCAGGGGGATTCTGGCAAGTTCCTGCATCCATATCTGGTTTGACGTTTTGCAGTAAATCCGGCCTATGAATAGATAAGAAAAACAATCAATGTTAGAATCCTATCAAGGGAAAACACAAATCATAGAGCACCAAAAATGGAAATTCATTAGAGGTTATTCAAAATGAACTTTACAAACCTCTCAAATCCCTCGAGAGCTGGTGCAGCTTCCCATGCTACCTGCTGCACAGTTTTCCCAGTAATATCTTCCAATGGCATCAGCTTGCTCGCTTGCATCGACAACTTCTCTATCCCAACAGCAGCCAACCGCTGCAATATTTCCATGATGCCAGATCCCATCTCTGCAGGCACCACAACAGGACTGGAAACCTGCATGACCAAGCTCCCATTGTTCTTGGCATTTCCAAAAAGAGATGGGCTCATGGACCGCAAGAATCCTCCATCCTTTGTCTGAATAAATGAACCCAAGCCATCACCAAGTGGGGGCAACTCCACTGGCTCAATGGGAGGGAGATCGATAGGGCTACCAAAACCACTCCTGCTCGCAGGTGGTGAACACTGGAAGGCCTTCTCATTGAGACCCCATTGACGCATTAAAGCTTCTGTCTCTGCATCCTCCATCATTTGGGCCCTTGATTTACTGTCCATTGCCTGAGTTGCTTTCTGAAGCTCCGTTTCAGCTTCATGAACAATCGATGAGAGATCAAGATCCATCAAGCAGTCCCCCCAATTGGACTCCTTAGCAACTTTGCTATCAAGAGCAAAAAGACCACTATTGTTGGCTAATGATTCCTTCTCAAATTGTTTCCATATTCTCTCCCTTGGTGACTCAGGGTCACTATCAGAGCTCAAACCAAAAGGGCTGTGCTCAATACCCAGCATGCTCAAGAACTCACTAGCAACAGATTCATCATCCAAACTTAATGATTTGCTCCTCATGTGAGCCGCTTTATTATTTGACTTCGCCTCACTGTAACTTAGTCGATTCGGCGTTTTCTCTTCAACCAGCAGAGATTCAAGACCCTCTGAGTTGAAAATTGAATTTAGATCTTCAAATGCCTGATCTTCTGGCAACAAGTAATTTTCTTTGTGATCATTATCATTATCCGGATGCTCTTCTGTCGGTTCAGCTGGCTCCACACCCACTTCGTATTGGTCAAGTTTGTCATCCTTATCCCTTCCAATGAACCCCTCAGGCTCAGGCTCCACCTTTCCCAACATAGGCTCCAATACTGTATCTTTTGTTACAACCTCCACGCCCTGTTCAATCACCATGAACTCAGGCTCATCGCCATCATTCTCTCTGTTTCCTTTAGCAAGCTCCAGCTCTGTACAGGCCTTCAATTCTGGTGACTCGGACAACTCCAGATTAAAAACTTCAACCTCAGGCTTCAGATTATCAACATCCACTCCACCGATTTTACCATCGTCATCCTTCCCACCTTCCATCTCCCTTGCAATCTCTGCTATCCCAGAAACCTCTGACCTCGAGGTCGGCAAGACCTCGTGAAGTATCTTCACATCCTCCACTGAACGCGAAGAGGGCAGGTTCCGATCATGGCCCATGATACGCCGACTAGAACTCTGCTTTTCGTCCCTATCCAGCCTCCCAACTCTGTCATTTAAGATCTCCACGACCTTCTTCTCGCTACCACCATGGGGCTCTCCCGAACCACGAGCACCATCACCAACCAACGCGAACCCGAAGCTAACATTAAGAGAAGCCCCTCGAGCCTTGCCCGAGAGCTTATAGCTGGTGCTCCACGCCCCAGAGCTCTGCCCCTCCTCGCTAAGTTCCTCAAGAGTTATGGGCAAAATCCTCGTGAGGTCCACCAAATGCCGGCCGAGCTCAATTCCAAGTGCGCCATCAACTTCGGCATGGACGAGGAAGTGCCTGGCTTCATACTTGGCGGCGCCGTGGGGTCCAGAGCCGCGCGCGCCATAGACGGAGCAGCGGTGGGAGAGGGTCTCCTCGAACTCGGCGACGCCGTGGAGAGCTCTCGCGGGATGGGTGCGGGCGGCAGAGGCTGGCGGGTCGGTGGTGCGACGCCATCCAACGGTGATGTCGGTGCCCGTGAGGGCGGCGGGCAGGCTCTCGATGGAATGAACATGGAGGGAGAACACGCACTCGAATCGTTGCCGCCCGATGTGCGATAAAGCTCTCAAGGGCTTCCACTTCCAAAACGAAGAAGAAGAAGAAGAAGACGAAGACGACGAGGGTTTCTTAGGCTTATTATGGAAGGAAGAAGGGACGGGGTTGGGATCAGGGAGGCCGCGACGACGGGGTTTGGCATCGAGGGAGAGGGCTTTGCCTAGAGTTTCGATATCGTGGAGGAAACGGGCGTTACCGGCGGCGTCGCCGGGCGGAGTAGCTCGTTTCCCCGGGGCCGGCTTCCCCAGCATCCCGACGATTTGGGATTTCTATTCCACTTCTCTCATCAGAATAAGAAACCTTAGAGGATCCATAGAATTAAGAAGCTTATAGTTCATGGAGGCTGGAGCATAGGGATTACCGGGAGAGTACCGGCGGTGGCCGGACGCCGGCGAGGAGGGAAACGAGGAAAGCGCGGACGGGGGATGGTGTCCTGACCTGTAATATACTGTCCTTGGGATGGCCTGGTTTGGTTTGTTTTTTTGAAATGATATGTTTGAAAGAATGATGGTGTCTCCGGGTGTACGATTAGAATAGAAGGGAACGATGTTCGGCAGTGGAAATAAGTGGATCTGGAGCGTTGGATTCGAGAAGGATTTTCTGGTTTGGCATGATCCCGCGGAGTAGTTTATGCTTGTCCGCTTTCCAGGATCGGCTGTGAGGTGGAGAACATGGAGCAGAGAGGTCGACCAATGGGGTCGGACGGACGAATTGGACTGGCTGTTGTTATAATGAAGCCAATCGTTGTCAGCAGAGGAGAGGAAGGAAGGTATTCGATTGGTTTGTCTTGTTTAGTTGGGTCGGTCACGATGCCAACAACAAGGTAGCTTTTTGGTTGGTGAGGCTGTCTGTCTGGACTCTGAATTTGAATTTAAATTGGTGGGGACCGATGCCAATTAAAAGATTTCTTTTATTTATTTAGTGGATCACGTGTTGGACAGGGGGCATTTATTTAGTCGTGGAATTACCGATAAGTGAAGAATATAAAATTTATATAAGGTATGATATAATTATAAGGGTGAAAATAATATAATATATAAGATCAGCTTACATACATATACTTTTATGATTTAGATTATGACTCATCATCTGAGTTATAAAATTATACACACGTGACATAAGATTGTAACTAAATAAAAAAAAAGAGAGAGGATAGTGGGCTGACGTGGTGTAAGTTATTATAGAGATAGAGAGGGACAGATGAGAGAAGAAGAGAATGGGGGATGAACAGTTAACTGTGCGAGGTGACACAGGCCCACCACCTGGTAATAGAATAAGACATTATTAATCTTCTTTTCACCTCTTATCCCATTCAATACTTGGAAATGATGTTAGAATAAATTTATCATCATTTGAAATTTTATCTTTATATCTTATGTCTCTAACATAAGGAAAGTTCGATTGTGATATTTCAGAAGCAGCACCCCCTCCTCCTAATTTTTTACCCACAGATGTTAAATTAAAGGTGGTAAAATAATAATAATGATGAAACAAATAACTTATATCACATTCCAACAACAGCTGGTGTACGTGCACACATCCATGGTGAATCAAAGCCAAGTTGTAATGGGTCACTGATCTGGTCTGGTCTGGTCTGATCGCTTCTCTAATCTAATAAGAATTGGCCCGTTCCTTCTGGAATGATCTAATAAAGCATTGGGCTCCCGCCATTATTAACTCTGTGAAGAAGCGACCAGAAGATTCCATAACCTTCTAGAGAGAGCTACACTCTCCTCCACTCCAGAAATTTCATCACCACAACACCCAACTCCTCTATAAAATCCCTCCCTTGTCTCTTCCCAGGATCCATCAATTTTAATCGAATCGAAGCCTTATTAGTATAGAGCTAGTAGAATGGATCGCCTGGTGATGGGATTGGACGCGCCTCTGGTGTCCACGCTGCAGCAGCTGGTGGACATCCCCGACGAGATCGAGAAGGCGTTCAACGCCCCGACCCGCGCCTACGTCCGCGACCGCAAGGCCATGGCGGCGACGCCCGCCGACATCAAGGAGCTCCCCGGCTCGTACGTGTTCGTCGTGGACATGCCCGGAGTGCAGTCCGGGGAGATCAAGGTCCAGGTCGAGGACGAGGGCGCGCTGGTCATCAGCGGGGAGAGGAAGAGGGAGGAGGAGAAGGAGGCCAAGTACCTGCGCATGGAGCGCCGGGTGGGGAAGTTCATGAGGAAGTTCTCGTTGCCGGAGAATGCCAACGCCGATGCCATCTCGGCGGTTTGCCATGATGGGGTGCTCACCGTCACCGTGCCGAAGCTCCCGCCGCCGGAGCCCAAGAAGCCCAAGACCATCGAGGTTAAGGTCGCCTAGATTAGATCTTGGTGGGAAGTATTTGAGTGTGAGAATGTGAAAAAGTGGCTGCTTTCGCCTTTCGTACGTGTTTGGGTCTTTCCTTCCTCGTTATCAAGTATGTATTATGGTAATGCTGCTGTGTGTTTAGTTTTCTGGTACCGTTTACCCATGCAATGAGGAGAGACTGCTCAATTTGAGAGTCTGTGATGTTGTGTTTGTGGAATCTTGGAGATCTAAACTAGAGAGAGCAATTTGAGTCCAGCACTCCAGTAAGTCCAGTTGGGCTGTAATTGAGCGGAGCGAGGCTTGGCTTAGCTCGACCGGAGCTCTAGAAAGCTTGAGTTTGAGCTCGTCATTGATTACGCCGCTTTCGTCGGTTTGCTCCGGCATAAAACGCCTAGGATGGGGTCACCGGAGGAGATGGAGACGCCCTCCTAGGAAGACCACCGCTTTCGTCGGTTTGTCCACGACCATCGTGGTTAAGACCTCAAAGATAGCATTGAGTAGTTCTCTGTTCCTAGTTTTAGGACTCGCGTCAGCGTTGATGTGTCCACGTTAGCGGTGCCTTTTTTGCTTTGTTAGGTTTTAATGGAACAAAGTGGCATAAATGTCCTGTGATTTTGGGAAAAACAAGTCAACATTTGGGTATCACTAACAAAAAATTGCAAACAATTTTTACATTCGTCAACCATTTTGGACCCCGTCCGTCTGTTGAAATGAAGTTTGTAACCTACAAAAGTTGAAAGTAAAGTTTGTGACAAGGTTTATGTGCTACAAATGCCTAACTGCATCAGGAGCTGCATCCATTGATGGCATGACTGGGATCATTATTGATGACCAGACAGTCCGATGTCGTAGGCAGGGGCGGCTGGTCCAAACAATTCGATGTCGCCGGTGGGGATGGCTGGACCAAACAATTCGATGTCATCGGTACGGATGGCTGGACCAAACAATCTGCTGTCGTCGGTGAGGGTGGCTGGTTCGGATTGGGCTTGGGCTCCATTTTCTTCTTCTCCTTGAGCACAACTTGCCTCGGCAAGACTTCCAGAAGAAAGTTTCCGCCGTTCCATATGGTTGCAGAGACCTTAAATATTTGGAACATCAAATGCATTCGGTAGGAGGAGAAGATAGGGACCGTCAATGCCATGGTTGCCACCGTGAAGATTCCTTGAAGAACTATGTACATGAGTTGCCTCTTCTGATCGCCAAGCAAGCCACTAATCCGCCACCAGATATTGTTCGCCTTTTGTGCCTTTTTCGACAGTTCCCTGTTGGATCCATAAAGTGACAAACATGGATTAGATGAAACTACTCCCAAGTGCAGTTAGCATAAGTTCCTGGCTAAGCATATTGCGAATAATAGTACTTGAAGGTTCATGATGAATCAAGAGTTTGTGCCACTTTGATTCTGTCCAGAGGCTCTTGAGATAGCAGTTTACCATAAATTTCTTTTGGCTTAGAGGTTATTGTTTGGTTAATATGGAGACAGAAGAGTATACATTGTGGAAGATACCTCAAGAAAATAAACAGTAGGGCAGTGTGATGTATAACCTGTAAGAAGTCATGACTTCTGGATCCCGTAGAAACCTCTGTCTGCGTAGCACATTGACGATAAGGAAATAAAGAAGTTGCCATAGAGAGTAAGCGGCCAGAGGAACGACAAAGAGCCATATCCAGAGGAAGGATTTGCTCTCCACGTAAGGCCATGATGCTTTGGCTGTTTGGATTGAATGCATGGCATCATAGGCTTCGGGGTTCCACCACCTTATAGTGAAGAAAACGATACCTGCAATGGACCAGATTTGAAGGATTTCAAGGGCGAGCAAAAGAGAGCCCAAAGAGTTCAGTAGAAAGAACTTGTACATAATCAAAGCCAGGATAGAAGTTACATCATGTAATTAAACCAAAATACACACACTAGAGAGATACAAGTCTGCAAAGTTATAAGAGACGGTGGCATCGCTTTTTGCAGAAGGAATTGTACTGAACAAAAAAGAAGTATGAGATAATTATGTGTTTTACATGTTGAGAAGTTCATGAGATAGATTAGATGGAGGTGTATATATATCATTAGACAAACTGACGCTGCAGATATCAATTGCATTAATGGTTCCAAAAATGAAGAATTGTGGAAGAGACTAAGACTAAGTTAATGCTTGAGTTCATTTGCACTAGTATAGTAATAGAACATCATACAGTGTCCTGAGCATCAAATTCGCAACCAATTTTTTTGGCAAAAATTCGCGTACAGTGCCAGGAAGGAGGAGGTTGACAGCTAAAACTACAAACAGGCAAACAGCCATGCAGTCAGAAAGTAGATCGGCATCAGGGTCGAACAACATAACAGGGTTCTTAAGCAAATAGTGAATATGCTACAATATAATCTAAGGAATCACAAGGCTAATTATCTTGAAGAAGGCAGGATAAGGTTCTCATAGCACAGGTCCCAAGTCCTATTCAATATCTAGGATATGATGTATATTGCATATATTCAAGAAGTCCACAAGTTGGTTTAATCACCATATTTGTGTGTCTATGGATTAAATTTAATAAATATACATGTACATTGGGAGATGGAAAAATGAAAGTCAACCATACTACCACCTGGATAATAGACTTTGTAATAGAAATGATAATTCCTTCTCAAAGGAAGGATCATGGCTATGTGTTGAGGCGGCTTCAAGCCTTCAATGATAGGGAAGAAATAAACTAGAAATCCGACGAAATCACCAGCAGAAAATCTATGTAAAGAGAAAGGCACCAAAGGTTCTGACTGTTGAAATGTAATAAGCAGCATGTTTAAGCGGAGTCCTTTTGTACTTGGCATTTTACAGGGAATAATGCAGACGCCCCAAGAAAACGTATGTCTAGCAACAAATAGCATGCATCTAAAAACACTTCTATGAAAGCGTACTGTCGTTTCTAGATTTACCACATTGGTCCGAGAATGTCTACGCTGAAGCATTTGACTGAGTGTCTTCACGTGTACATATTATCCCCGCAATCACATTTTATTCACGGTGACAGAGTTAAGTTTATTTGATGCACAATAATAAGCAGCATATTTAAGCGGAGTCTTTTTGTACTTGACATTTTACAGGGAATAATGCAGACGCCCCAAGAAAACGTATGTCTAGCAACAAATAGCATGCATCAAAAAACACTTCTATGGAAGCGTACTGTCGTTTCTAGATTTACCACATTGGTCCAAGAATGTCTACGCTGAAGCATTTGACTGAGTGTCTTCACGAGTGCATATTATCCCCGCAATCACATTTCATTCATGGTGAAAAAGTTAAGTTTATTTGATGCACAATAATAAGCAGCATATTTAAGCGGAGTCTTTTTGTACTTGGCATTTTACTGGGAATAATGCAGACGCCCCTAGAAAACGTATGTCTAGCAACAAATAGCATGCATCAAAAAACACTTCGATGAAAGCGTACTGTTTTTTTTATTTATGAATTGAGCCTACTGGCTAACAATTATTTACATCAATGAGTCTAGGGCCTCAGCCCCATCCTCCAACTGCCAGGCAATGCTAACAATTATTCATGGTGACAAAGTTAAGTTTATTTGATGCACAAGAAAACAGATGCAGGAACAAAAAAGAAGTAATTTTGAAGAGATTCTAGAAGCTGGGTCACTCACCTGGTAAGAGGTGTATTAGGACACTGACAATTTTGTCGAGAGAACTGAACACTAGACTGCAGCGCCAAACAATCAAAGCCCAAGCAAGAGGTCCCTACGACAATTTGGATCTTAGCATTGATGTTCTTTCACAATGAAAATTGTAAGAAAATACAGGAAATAAATTAAGTCATAAACACTTACTTCTGCAAATGAAAAGCAAACCATGAAAAGCTTTTCATTTCTAGGAGAGAAAAGGAGCATGACCAAGAATATCGTATTTGCATAATAGCAGAAATCCTGCAAGATCGAATGATCAATAAGTCCATGGTCAAAAAGATGAGTAAAAAAGATTTCATGTCCCTCGAGATTATTAGGAGTGAAAGATGAATGGATACATCCATCACGTTTGCCATTGCTGAATGCTGATGTGGTGATTATATACACAAACAATGTAGCAGCGAATCATATGCAACACAAACCCATATACTTTACAACTATGATCCTAGAGGATCCCAACTATGTGCTTTTCAGGAGCAAGGCATTTGGGCACAAAGAATTCGATGCAGAGATATAAAGATAAGCCAAACAAACTAATTCTTGTTGCCCAAATCTTGTTTCATTTGGTAAATCAACGGGTAAAGACAATGGGCACACGCGCAATTTGACTGCCAAATGGCTTATATATCACCGATTATGAGGTCAATTGTGATGCATCAATAGGTATAGGGAACCAGAAGGGGCATAAAGTCATGATAGGCATAGCTGATACACATTAAGCTATGTTCTTCGACTGATCAGGGTGTTCTGGTGCATGGTTAGGAGGGCCATTGTATGTTCTGAATCCACCAAGACACTGAATGGTCTCTAATATCGGCTTCTGATGCTTAATTCCATAAGGTCAGCAGCAAATAAATCAGAGAACTGCATCTGTGCATTCCAAAGTTAAAATTGAAGAAGTTCGTTAGAACTTGGGTATGGAATCGACAACCAAGAGCTTAAAGAATTTCTCTTCCCTTCTTTACACCTCTTTTAGCTTCTTCCTAATCCTATTTGCTGGATAATCAAAGGACAAGCATCTCTCCTTCTCTTTTCTCATTCTAGATGAATTGTGTGCTAAAGAATTTATTCCATAGACTATGGTTTTGTGAATATAGAACTTTATGTCGGCATTAATTAAGAGAACATAAGCATGTTCAATCACCATTCTTCCAAGCAGATTACCAACAATTGGCCGACTATTGCAAATCTTAGGTCCCCAAGTAGCAAGAAGCTGAGATTACTCACCAGGAGGTAATAATGCCACTTCTTGTACCGATAGTAAATCCACCGGAGAGGAACAAATGTGACGTAGAACAAGCAATACAAGTAGGGAACATCTTGAGGACCTGGTCAATGATCATCAAATAAACAAATTAAGGAACCGATCGAGTCCTTCCATGAATTTATGACGATTAACCAAAAAAGAAACTTACGAGCTCCCAAGATGAAGCAAAATGCGCCAAATCCGAGGACACCCAATAAATAGGTCACCTAGTTCCAAACCAAAAGAAGTAAGCTCCAATCCTTTTCAAAATAGACCCAAAAAGAGACCCAATCCCCATCGAGCTTAACACGCATTAATTATATCCACAAATTAAACCCAGAAATCCCTCATACAATTCACCAAAAAGAAAAAGGCCTGAAAAATCCACACCTTGGTGATGAACCTCTCGTGCTCCTCCGCCTGTTTGGCGATCTTGACCGCTTGCTTCGACAAGATCTCCTTCGTCTGCGAAGCTTGCTTCGCAAGTATCTCCTTCGTCTGCGCTGCTTGCTTCGAAAGCAACTCCTTCGTCTGATGAACGCTCTGATCCAACAAAATCAAAATCACTCAAACCCCAATCGGATCAAAATCGAACCCCAGATCACCACACCAGCCACGAAATCCAGAGCTCAATAGAAGAAAAAGAAGAAAACAAACGGATTCCGGTACCCTGGATCTGATGATCCTCCGCCTCGGCGCTCCGTCTTCGGGGCTCGACCCTCCGTCAGACATTGTGGACCTCGTACCTCCTTTCCTTTGGTTTCCCTTTGATTGGCGTGGAGAGAGAGAGAGAGAGAGAGACTGGAGCACGAAAGGCTTGAGATACGTCGATCTTTGTTGTTTATTAACGATCCCTGGAGGCCGTGCCAATTACGAAGCTATCCGTTTGGCCGGTATATAATAATATACCTCTCGGATTCCAACTCGATTGATCTTGCATCTGGTATTGGAATAAGTTATTCCGGTATATGTGTTGGCTGCATAAATAAATTCTGAGGATAGCCTTTATTCCGGATTAAGGGAAAATATTTTTTTTATTTCACGTTTTATCCCAAACATTCACGACACAGTAATCATTTTAAAGTTATCTACATTTCATCTATTACTCGTCGATCTCTTATTCAAAATAATCATTATTACTTAATTCATAATAAATCCCTTAACCTATAATAAATGGATGTCCTCCAAATCCCAAACGGATCATGTTTCTTATCAATTGATTTTTTTGCATAAATATATATTGAAACACACGCGCCTTTGAAGCATTGTTCAGAGTTTTATACTTAAGCCCTTGTAAAATAAAATTTATATTTACGTCCTTCAAAGATATCTTCTTTTACACGTAATTTTCTCTGATCATTTTCACTTGCCTGTAATAAGTTTGAAATCATAAAAAAATTAAGAGTAATTTGGATATTTGTGGGACACTAGAACTCCATGTTGCTTTTTACATATTAGTGTCGCTTTTGAAGTTTTTTTTATATTTTAATAATACTTTTACTTGACATGCTTCACTCATGAGCGGTTCCTTAATGTTGCGTAACTTCGTTCACTTGTTACCGAGCTATTTATCTTGTTAATCTCATTGTATATAATGTTGCGTAACAAGTGAGAGTAATTTCATCCCGTCAAGTATAAGTGTTACAGATATACAACCATCACTGAAGCGATTAAAAAAAAAACAACATGAAGTACCACTCATATGGAAATCAATCAAAACCTTTTAAGTTTCTTAATGCATATGTGCAAAGTGTTTATTTTGTATTGAAAAAAAATCTAAAACAAAGTAAATCTAAAATGCAAACATTTCAATTTACTCTAAAACATTGCTTTTGCATATAATAATAATCCTCAACGACGAGAACCAGTCAAGTTAGTCCAAGGTCATGTATGGAATAGAAGAGAAATTTTGAAGGTACATGTACAATTTATAAAAATATATGACGACAGTATTTGAGAGATTAGATATTTCTCAAGGGGTGTTTACGCAAAAAAAACAAAAAAAAAACCATTTCTTAATTAAGATGCCGTCATCGTACAATGGTTAGTGAGCATCAGTTAAATAGACGGCATCTTATCATTAAGGTTTTTTATAGTAATATAAGTGAATTATTCCGGGGGAGATTCTTCTCGACTTGATGGCATCTAAACGAGGAATATTCCATGATCCAATATGAGACGTGAGATCAGATGAGGCTCTCACCAGTTGATCCTTGCTTTGTTAACAAACAAAGACCCGTTTACTTATCTCGACGTCGTATCCTGCCGTCCGTCCGTCGGTCCATGTTGTCATGTTGGTGTGGCGTGGGGTGTTCCGATTCTAATAAATGGATTGGGTCGGACCCACCACCGTGGGGCCTGACCCGATCACATTGAGCTACAGTTGTTAGCTCGACCGCGTCGTGGGTTTCGGATATTATTGGCCTGGTTTCTCAGACGATTGACTGACTATTCATTCAAGCTTTGATTGAGCATTGAATTGGTCAGGCATACACACGTGAAGTTTTCCATGTGTTCTTCTTCCTTTTTAAGTTGAACCTTTGACCTCGGCTTAGCATCGACAAATGCCTCCTACGACCATAATGTCAAGTGATTCCGGCGCCGACCTCAGTCATCAATTCAGCGCGTTGATGCCCTCTATAGTTGTGGTGATGATGTCGATGCTAATCATGCTATATAGAGGTGATATTATTAGGGAAACTTCTCTCCAAGTGTATTCTTGATTCCATATCGGTGTTGTTTGATTGCGGAATAAGCAATTCCGAGATTGGAGAGAATAGGGATTGGTATGTTACATGGAATAAGTAGTGGAATATGTGTGGTATTTGATTGAAAAGTGATGATAAAAGTAGTAATGCTTGGTTGAAAACTAGAGATAAAGTTGATGTGATTGGTTGAAAAGTAGGTATGATGAAGTAATGATCGGTTGAAAAGTGAAAACGTGGGGATAAAATTGATGTGATTGGTTGAAAATAAGAGAAAATGTAATAATGATTGGTTAAAAAGTGGAGATAAAAATGGAGGATAGAAGTGGGGATTAGAAGGTGTTTGGCTGTAATACCGGGATAAACTAAGCTTAACCCGGGATAATGATTTCTTATCCACGAACTAATCAAGGTCATCGAGTTCGAGCCATGTTTCTATCAATTCACTTCTTAAAATTCAATATTTTAAAACTTTTATAGTAATATTAGATGTGTACCCTACCGCCAGCGCTCTTTTGGCTTTTACCTTGAAGATGACTTGTCTAAACATGACTCACAAGAAAAGGATGGAAATTGTAAACACCATGGTTGCGCATGATGCGAGACACGATTTGATTGAAATGATTATGATATGATTTGATTTCGGGATGATTAGGATTTGTTTTAAAATGTATTAGGATTTGATATGGAGTTGATTTGATAGGATTTGATCGATTGATATCTAATTTGATAGAATTTGATTTGCCAGCAAATCTTGTTTTAGGCTATAAATAAACAATTATGTTTAGCTACGATGAATAATATGAAGAATTGATTAAATAAGGTGTTTTGATCCATTGTCCTCCTTTCTCTTATCATCTTTTATATCTTTCTATTTCTTCTATATCTACTCACCCTATCTTCAAGTGGTTCTACATCACCAGCCCTCCACGCGTGCCTCTTTTGTTTTCTTCGCCGTTTACATTAACTTTCTGAAAAATTTTAGTATAGGAATATAAGCTAATCAAATAATATCCATTACTATACTTTAATTTGGCTTAAATTAAGAAAAAGGATAACTATAAACCCGTCCTTTGAAAACATTGGTCTCCTTTGAAAACATTGATGATGATCCCACTCTTAATTATTAGACGAGCTAACTCGGATCAGGAAAACCTCACCTCGGAACCGAGTCAACTGACTGACTCAAAACAATCCTTTCTCAAACAGAGCAGAGGTCTTTTCTAATCCATGGAACCATTCAACTAAGAAACTTTTTAAGTGGACTTACCACAAGCGTGTAGTGTTATCTCAAAACCTTTTTACTCTAACAACTAATTAAACCGGGGGAGCTGGCGTCCAATTGGCGCCAATCCTCGTCGAGTCAATTGGTCCGGTGGGTGGGTTGTCCATTCCAAAAAGTCCGATCGTACGATGAAGCCGAATCGGTCTCAGCTTTTGGAAACATAGCTCGTGCTAACTAAAATAAAAATATGAAATTATCGTTGCTCAGCACTCGTTTGGATTGAGAATATGATGAGTTTATATAATGAATAAAGTAAAAATTATATAAATATCAAATATTATTATATAATATTCAGATAAAAATGTTTGGATGTATAAACGGGATTTATAAACACTTATTCTCGATCCAAACATGCCTATGTGACTTTAGCGGCAAAGTCGATGGAGTGAGAATAC